>JBBBDQ010001685.1:315000-357500 GCA_037127315.1 Ascarosepion bandense
TTGTGTTTTCTCTGGCAAATATTTTCCACTGACATGAAATGGAACTATGAAATTGAATCAATTGTTATACCTGCGGCTAAAAAAGTCGGTTTACCGGGGAGTGGTCGTCTTATTTTTTTACCAGAATCTAAATTGTATCTTTAGAAAAGGATATGCATTGTGGCGCAGTAAATATCGACTCGGAACGAGAAATCAGGGTGCCGAGTTCAAATTTCAGTTGAATTCCTTGCATTCACTTACGCACAAATACCCTTGGGAATGGGTATTAATTCGTCTATTCCCTCCAGTTATGGATTAAATAATCAGACAGATTGGGTTCTATAGCCTTGACTGGCAACCAGTCTACCGCAAAAAGCAATGGCAACCTACTGCGGGATAATCTTCTACCCAGTCAGTCATATCTCTTTCAAGACATGATCGCCCAAAGAGTGTATCATGAATGGCACTTAACTGACTGACTGAATTTTATAAGTCTACTATTCTTCCATGAATTGAATATTGCTACCGCATCTCATCTGGTGCTTCTGCCACGTATCTAGATATTATTGAAAGAATCCAAAAATAGATCTGTAAATTTATCGTTTCTCACCTGGCATCACAACTTCAGTAACTTTCCTACCGCTGCAAATGAGCTCCCCTATGCTTTTTCTATAAGTGTTTTTTTGGTAATTTTTTTCTGATGAGAGTTCCTATTTCCTTCCGTGACTTTATTAATTTAAGCGCCGTACTGTATTCGCGTAATTGAATGAAATGAATTCGTTTGGATTTCGGAGAGCGGAGTTCGAATTCCAGTCGAATAGTTTTCATTCACTTACGCGCAAATACCCTTGGGAAATGTATTAATCCATCTCTTCTTCCTCTGCCTATGGATTGAATAGCAGGACGGATTACGTTCTATATCTGTGGCTGGCAACCAGTCTATTGCAGAAAGTAATGGCAATCTACTGCGGGAAAATCTTCTACCCAGTCAGTCGTGTCTCGTGTACCACGTTTGACACCTGACTGATTATATTGCCTGCTAGTTCTAATCGTTTTGCTGTTCGAATTGCTTTATATAATTGTAACTTTTGTGCTGATTGTATCTTCTCTCGCACTTGTAGAACTCTCTTCCAGTTTTTTGCTTTCCTGTCAAATCAGTAATTTAAGTGCCATACGTAATACACGCTTTGGGTGATCATGTCTGACTGGGCAGAAGATTTTCCCGCAATAGGTTGCCTTTACTTTCTGCGGTAGACTGGTTGTCAACCAACGCTATAGAACCAAATCTGTCCTGCTATTTAATCCATAGATGGAGGGAATAGATTGATTAATACCTTTTCCCAGGTTATTCGAACTCAGATTTTCGGTCTATCCTTCCAAAGAATATCCACTGGAGATTATCCTGCAATAGGTTGCCATTACTTTCTGCGGTAGACTGGTTGCCAGTCAAGGCTATAGAACCCAATCTGTCCTGCTATTTATCCAATAGCTTGAGAGAGAAGAGATGGATTCATATATTTCCCAAGCGTATTTGTGCGTAAGCAAATGCAACAAATTCAACCGGAATTCGTAATCGGCTCTTCTGATTTCTCATTCCAAGCCGAAGGTACTTGATCGAAATGTTACGTTTATAATAACATCTATAATAATAAATAACAGACGAACATCTGAAGACGGCCACCAAGTAATTGTCCGAAACGTTGCACTTATAAATACATTAGGGTGCGATTACTTTCTGCGGTAGACTGGTTGCCAATCAAAGCTACAGAACCAAATCAGTCCTGATATTTAATCCATAGATGGAGGCAATAGATTGATTAATACCTTTTCCCAGCTTATTCGAATTCAGCTTTTCGGTCTGTCCTTCCGAAGAATATCCACTGGAGATTATCCTGCAGTAGGTTGCCATTGCTTTCTGCGGTAACTGGTTGCCAGTCAAGTCTATAGAACCCAATCTGTCTTATTATTTAACCCATACCTGGAGGGAAGAGACAGATTAATACCTTCCCCAAATGGTATTTGTGGGTAAGTGAATGCAAGGAATTTAACCGGAAATTTTAACTTGCTTCTTGTGAAAGAATCCCGATGTAGAAAGATGATAAAAAGACAGCAAGATAACTAATTATTTCTGATGAGGTGATCAACAGCTTCCTTGTTGCTAAGGGATTCAAAGAGGATACTGATGATACGTAAGAGTCTAATGGGATGATACTGCTCCGAGGATGTTTCAGCCAGATGGTGAAAAAAATTCTGGCTACGCAATAAAAACTTTCTCAGATATAATCTTAAAACCGTCAATACCCTCTGAAATCCGTTCAATTAACAGACATGGATCGTGTGCACATCTACATCTGAATTAGCAATTAAGAGACACAAACGTAAGAATTCAGTTATAAATTTTGAGCCTTACATACTTCATTCATATACACAAAAACGTATTTATATTTTTATTCAAATGTTACTATAGTGAATATTAGGAACAATAAAAATACCGGATTAAACATAAAACCATTAAACTATTTAGAAGTTAGACACAAACATATATATATATATATATATATATATATATATATATATATATATTGATTATTTAATTACTTAGTTTTTGGTCATAATACAATTAGACCAGTACACATTTGTATTAAAAAGTGTTTAATACAATTATATTGTAGAAATTTGGAATATTCTTCATTTATAAACTAGTTATTACGCGACCTCGGTTTCTACCATAGGGTGTTTTCAGGCAATTTGCAATAACCAATTTTACCGCTTTTCTTTTAAGAAAGGTCACGTAACGGGCATTTTTTTTTTTAACGCTCATGTAATGGGGGATTTTTGAAATGTAAACTAAGCCCCGGAGCCTTGGTATGTATGTATGTATGTATGTATGTATGTATGTATGTATGTATTATTACTATACAATAAAGTCTCTTTCTCTCTCTCTCTCTATATATATATATATACACATATATATATATATATATGTGTGTGTGTGTGTGTGTGTGTGTGTGTTAATGACGAGATTCGAGTGTGTGTTATCGTCAACGGACAGCCATTCAGCCATATATATATATATATATATATATATATATATATATATATATATGGCTGAAAACACCATTATCACACGCACACACACACACACACACACACGCATATATATATATTTATATATATATATATATATATATATATATACATACGCATCGCTCATTCAGTAATGGATTAGAGCACTCTGGCTATTGGGCGGGTATAATGACAATATGCACACTAAAAAGTCTACCTTCTTCTACCGAACGCTCATAGCCCAGAGGTAGAATCGCCGTCTGACGCCAATGCGGTCGGGTTTTAATCCTGGGTTATAAAGCAATCGGAGTCTAACCGTACTGGTGAGCTGTGATACAGCGGAACAGATCTCTCTGCGGATGACTATATATATATATATATATATATATTAAACCCGTTGTGTTAAACGTTAGAGACAACTTAGTCTTGCTTATTTTGTCCAAAGGTTATCCGTGTACTTTCGAACGTCATCGCTCATCATCAAGGTCAAAATTACAGTTTAAACATCAAAAATTGCTTTATGGTATTTAAAAATCTTTAACAATTCCATATGTTCGATAATTCAAGCATCTACGGGATCACATATCTTCACGCGTGCACGATGTTTACATTATTACTTCTCTTGAATTATTAAAAATTTTCTCAAACTTTTATTTAGTTTCTGCAAAATGTCGTAACACTTTTTCTACTACAAGGCAATTTTTGATGTTTAAACTGTAATTTATACCCTGATGATGAACGATGACGTCCGAAAGTACTCAGATAACCTTTGGACAGTTTTTAGATATATATAATTCGGAAATAAAAAGCCTCATTAGAAAATCTGAAAAAATTCAAAAGAAAATATATAAGACTATGTTGTCGCTATCATTTAATACAACGTGTTTAAAAGAAAAGATGCTGCCAAAATATACGTACTATATATATATATATATATATATATATATATATATATATAATTTAGTGCATGGAGGCAGCAGATAATTTTCTAAACATATACTGTTAAATATAAGATACAATGAATGTCTATTATGTTTAATCATGATAACAGTTACCAAAAATAGCAAATACAGTTCGTATTTTTAATGCGATTCTATGACGTCACACCGTGAGAGCTGTTATTGTTGCTTAGCAAAGTTTTATGTCGACACAAGATAAAATCGTCTTTGATGGCGGATGTGTTTATGTTCACGTTCTTGTAACCTCTCTGAAGATGGCTCATGTGAGCCGAAAGCTTAGAACAAACTTAATAAAAAATTATCCAAACGTTGGAGAATTTTGTCTTTATTTTCACCCGAAATTAAAGCCCAAATACGATGTTTAGAACGGTTCATGATTAAACATAATAGACATTCATTGTCTCTTATATTTAACAGTATATGTTTAGAAGATATATCAGTGGACATTGAAGTCACCACCCAGCGGCGACTGTTTATTTCATGCTTCAGCGCAATCGTTAGGTCATATGGGGAGAACTATTGCATTATTCTAACGGTTGTTTGGGTAAACGGAAACGTTTAGAATTATTTCAGGGGCTATTGAGTGGAAATAACTGCTCACACGTACCTACACACATATATATGTATACACAGAGTGAAATGGTTAAATTTTTCTCTAAATTTGCACAAAGATTAAAATAACACAGGCATTTCATTTTAACAGATATATTTACAAAAATGACAGAAATATCTTGAAACACTAAAGGGTATATTTTTTCTATAAACGAACTATGGCATTTTTTCTTTACTGTCTTCTTGTTTAAGTTGATGGATACTGATATAATCCATGCAATCAGTTTACCTTTGGTTTTAAACGGAGTTTTGTTGGCCTCTCGCTTAACTGTGCAGCACACATAATTTATGTGGTCGCCGTCTGGCGAGACAGATAGCTAGATGTAAGGGGTGATGCAGTCTCAGAATTTAATTGACAGTTATTTTTGGTTTCCACTGCGTCTGTGGTATGGTGCAGAGTCCTGTTGGCAGGCATAGAATCTTCCAACAACCACCCTCTTGACCCAGGGCAGCACTACCTCCTCAAGGAACTTAATGTGATCCTCCGTATTGATTCTGAGCCATGTGAGAAAATGAATGGCGGCATAATGTCGCCATCGCATGCGATCACTATAAACATTTTCATAATCACCGTTAGACTCATCCAACTCATTCCGAATGCTCTGCCTTGTCCTCAGATTGACACCCAAACACTCTGTTCCTATTGGAGCTTGCGATGCGAATTCTAAGCAGTACAGCATGCCGTCTCTAATTTTCTGGGTGTGTGAATTGCATCATAGTAAACTTTTTCTCACAGACAAGGTTATATATATATATATAATATGTGCGTGTGTGTGTGTGTGTGTGTGTGTGTATAAGACACACACACACACATATATATATATATATATATACATATATATCCATGTCTTGTGTGTTTTCCTTCTGTCTTATATATATATATATATATATATATATATATATATATATATATATATATATAAGAAAAATTATTAAAATGTTGTAAGTTTAAAAATGTATTTTTTGACAGTATTTGTTTATTTTCTATTAATAATAGAAATTAATATTATAATAATAAAAATAAACAAATACTGTCAAAAATACATTTTTAAACTTACAACTCTTTAATAGTTTTTCCTATACATATTAAGACAGTATACGTGGATCATCACTATTGATTGATTGATTGTTTAATACTTAGTTTCTGGTCATAATAAGGTTAGACCTGATTCATTAATACTTAGTTTTTGGCCATAATAAGGTTAGACCAGTGCACCTTTGTATTAAAAAGTGTTGAATACACTTATATTATAGAACTTTTGCATATTTTCCATTTCTAAGCGCTATAACTCTTAAAAATTGAATATATATATATATATATATATATATATATATATATATATATATATATATATACCAGTGTAAGTCCAAGTGCCGTTCTTATGCATGTGCGTTCGTCATATATACAGTACTGTGCAAAAGTATTAGGACAAAAACCATTTTATCTTTTATGAGGCATACTGAATGAAAATAAACAATTTAAGTAAAGTAATTTTATTTGATTTACTCAACAAATAATTTAACAAGAAAAAATACTTGTTACAAAAAAAAATTAATATTTAATATAATAGCCTTGCTTTGATCACAGCCTTCATTCTGTCAACCATTGACATCACAAGCTTCTTCAATGTATCTAATGGTATCTCCTGCCAAGGAGCTTGTATTTGTTCCCAAAGTGTCTTGCGAAGTAACATTAGATTTATTAAATTTTTTATCCAATAGATGTTCAATAGGATTGAAATCAGGGCTTGGGGGTGGGCAATTCAAATTCCGATGTCCTCCCTCCTCTTCCTTTTTAGCTAAATAATTTTTAAAAAATGTTTGGCTTTTCACCCTGTATTTGAATTTCAGTGAGTTTTTTTGGAAAATCCCCTGTCCTTTTGCACACTACCGGTAGTGTGCAAAAGTATTAGGACGAAGGCGAATTTAAACTTTATTTTGATGCCTCATAAAAGATAAAATATATAGTCTTAATATTTATTGCCATCGTTTAAATGAAAACGTTTTCTATACCTTTCTTTTTTTCCAGTTTTTTTTTCTTCACTTTTTATCATTGTATTTCTGAATGTTTTTTTTTTCATTTCTTTCTTCGTTGTTTTAAATTTCAAGCTGCACTAGCTCATAGGAGCCACTATTTTCGGTTATACCAGTGTGACAGCTCACATCGTAACAGCCGTATATTCTTTACTGCTCGAAGGAGCAAAGCCAATAGAGTAAGGCAACGTATAGCTACTAGCAACTTTGGCTCTTGTGATTACTGGCTGCTCTATAATAGAGTATTCTTCTTTTTCTTTCCACGTCTCCCTGTCCTTGGTGGCTCTTAGAACGCTTTCTCCTGTTACACCACGCAACCCTCGTTCCGTCATCCACCTGATCAGGTCCTTCAAATATGTTATCCGCTCCTTTTCCCTGTCACTCCTTCCCTCTATCTGGCCTGTTAGTATCAGGTTCTCCACTACCTCCTTCCTTATTGCATGCCCCAGGAACATTAGCTCTCTCTTCCTGATACTCAGTATTAATTTACTTTTCGTTTCCATCATTTCCAAAACCTCATCATTGCACACATGCTCGATCCATGATATTCGCAGCATCCTTCTGTAGAACTACATTTCAGTTGTCTCAAGTTTTTCCTTCTTCTTCGACGATATTGTCTAGCATTCACTGCCATATTGAAGAACTGACATCACCTATGAATCCAGTACTCTCTTCTTTGTTTCTAAGGATATTGTTCTATTTCTTAATACTTTACTCAACTTCAGGAATGCTTCCTTCGCTATGCCAATTCGCCTCTGGATATCTGTGTCGCACTTTCCGTCTTCTATTAGGATATTTCCCAGGCATTTAAATGTTTGTACCTGCTTGATTTTAGTATCCCCCACCTGTATTTGGCATTTTGGGCTGCCTTTTTTTTTTCTGATGACAGTGCATTCGGGTTTTTTTTTTGTTTTTTTTTTACAGTTTATTTGTAGTCCTTTCTTGTCACTCTTTTCAGCTACCTTCGGTAGGAGGTCTTGTAGTTTCCTTTCTGTGTCTACTATAAATAAGTGAAATCTTCGCCTCATCGATCAGTTTGAGATGTTAGCATCCTTTATTGATAAAGCAAAATGCTTTGCCCGTAAATTCTTTTCAAACTCTATTCTTAACTCATTCCGAGTTTGTCTGCCAAACTTCCCACTTAGAACTGAGTCCGTTCAGTGATATGCATATAATCCCTTCTATATGTTGTGGATTCCGGGTGAGTAACAGCACAAAATAATTGTTTGTGGTCGACCTGGCACTATGGTTTTTACGTTGTTCTGTATTAGTTCTGTTGTTGTGTGGTATACTTGTATGTGAGTTCGAGTTTTCGTCGCCAATTTGTTGTGGTGACTTGTGTACGAATCTTCGTCGCCAATTTGTTGTGGATTCCAGCTGGGGAACCGCACAAAATAATGAACAACAAAACAGATATGGAGATAGAAAAGTAGGTTATATTAAACGTAATATACAAACTTGAACGCAGGTTAGTAAATCCAGGAATACTATAAGTAAAGTCGTTAGAAATAGTATATCCGTGTATATTATTCTAGCTGAGTTGAGCTCAGAGCTAGTCTGACTTCTGATGCAGTAGTCTGTGGGTAAGTTCGGTATCTCTCGGTAACTTACGTATCAGTTCCGGTACTCTCCGATAACTGTAACGAATCTCTACGAATACTCTCTCTCTCTCTCTCTCTCTATGGCAGCTGCGTATCTCACTATGGCAGAAGTATATATACTCAGTCGAGTTCATTATCACATACGAAGGGGAGATCCCACAATACTATATATATATATATATATATATATATATATATATATATATATATATATATCAGTTTTTCCTCGAATTTACTATTTTCCAAACATTTTTGTAAGACTTTTCCAAGCAGACAAATGATAATAGGTATGGTGTTTACATATTTTTTTTCCAGTTTTTCATTTCAATTTTTCTTGTATTTATCTGAAACTAGCAGTATAGCCCGGCGTTGCTCGGGTGTAGTGAGGGCTTTGGAACTGATTCATGGTCCTGGGGCTCAGACTCTTTGGACGTTGGCGCGAGGGACTGGAAAGCAATAGTTGTTTCCAGTTGTTTCCAGTTGAAGCGGGGCCGTGGACTGAAAAAGAAAATGGATGGATGTGGGTCAAATTTTGATTTCCTGGTATCGATGTCAAGTGGGGTTTTTTCGTCGTAAACTGAATTTTGAAGGCTGGATGGGTCCTCGGGGTGAATGGTATCATGGCTGAGACTCGGAACTACAATTATACCTATTTAGAGCCAAACCCGAAGCGGGAGCTAAAGTAAGGGAGCTGAATGGGATACAGACATGCAGGCAGATGGGCGGACATATACACGGGCGTCTTGGCTTTTATATATATATATATATATATATATATATATATATTGTCGATTTTCTGCACTATTGTGGGAGCTGCGTCTTGAAACTTCTGAATATGGTTTCTTGTGTCTTTTTCTATGAGTGTGGCAAATTTGATTGGAGTCGGACCGCTCCTTCTACAACCCGATTTTTTCGATTATCGATATTTATCGGAGGTGCCTCGACGCAGGGCCTAGCTGGGAGCACTCGCAGACGCTTGTAGTGCAGCTGTGTAGATTTTCAGGAGGGTCGGTTCAACCGTTTCGGAGTCTGTGAGTGGCGGACACACACACACACACACACACACACACACACACACACACAGACAAGGTTCCATTTATAAATAAGGTTAGATTTAGATTTAGATAATGTTATCCACTTTCCGACAAATAAACCCGAGCCTCTCACCTGATCTGTTGCTTTTCAAAGTTCCCATTATTAGTATGGTTATTAATTGTAATCCCTTGTCATCCCGAACCCTAGGTTATGTCATGATAGTAAATCTATGTTTGCACGAATTCTGATGTTAAGTGATACTTACCAATAATTATAATATGCCTATCAAAGTACAAAGATATCGAAATGCAAGCTTGAAATGATATCACCTTAACAGAATTTGAAGAGCCTTTTGAGAAGAATAAATAGAAATCTATTATTATTATTATTATTATTATTATTATTATTATTATATCATTTTTCATTATAATTCGATTTCTGCTATGGTCGCACTAGCTACCAAGTCTGCGGGAAGACCTAAAGCAGTTCGGGTTGTGTTGTTATGGCTCCATTTCAGGTTTTTTTCTATCTCCCCTAACATCCCCAGTGATACATAGACAAAGTTCTCCTTAGTGTGTGGGTTGTACTTAACAAGACATTTTTTTGTATATCTCTTAAGCTGGGGTTTCCAGGGATTCTTTCAGTGTGTTGTTTTGTTCTATTTTTTATCATTCCAAGTGCGCCTATTATCACTGGCACAACTCTTGTTTTCAATTTCTACATTTTTTCTATTTCAGTTTCCAGGTCTTTATTTTTGACAATTTTTTGGAATTCTATGGTTGCTATGTTATAATCCACTGGACAAGCCATATCAATTAATAAGCAAGTCAAGTTCTTTATTTCTGGTTTTTAACAATAATGTCCGGCCTATTTACTTCAATTTTTCTGTCTGTATAGATGGTGTAATCTCATAGAATGGTGACATCTTCTATTTCTGTAAGTATTTATTCTGTATTTTTATTTAATATTATAATTATTATTATTAAATTTGTGTATTCGGATTCAAACACAATAGTTTTACAAATTCGAATTGAATACATGATTTTTGTTCTGCCATCAATATTTATTTATGACTATTTTTAGTATTGTTGTTTCAGTTAATATCAAGATCCTGATCAGCCAAATATTCTATTATTACATTTATTATTATTAAATTATTAACTTTATTATTATACTAGTAATATCATTTTCTCATAGATATTATTTATTTATTTATTTATTTGAATGTTTAGCACAAACTGTCTAGCTAGAAATCAAGTAACAAGGCTCCTTAAATCATTAGCATTTTACGTGACCACTTCTGTGGTCCAAACTGTTTCAATCTTTCTGAGTATATCTAATAATCTGACCTCTCTAAAGTTTCCCAATTTGATAAGCAAAATTTTATGCTACGCCTTTTTCTTTTCCCGTTCTCGTAAAGATCCAGAAATTAGTTGCCCCATCAAACGGTGGTTTATCTTATGTTAGAGGGACGAAGTTTAAAACTCTGCCGGAGAAGTTTTCTTTATTAAGTTTCCCCGGGTAATACACATTAAACTCAGTTCAAACGCACGTATCCCCTAAAAAATTGTTTGAAGCAATCAATGAAGCAATAATATATATATATATATATATATATATATATATATATATATATATATATATATTACCCATTTTTAAACGTGTTATTTCGCTACCCAGGTTTCTACCATGGATGGTGTCTTCAGGCGATTCTGAATAAGGGGAGTTATTAAAAATAAAGTTATTATTTTAAATAAAGTTATTATTTTAAATAAGGCAAGTTATTAAAAATCGCCTGAAGACACCACTCATGGTGGAAGCCTGGGTGGCTAAATGTCTCGTTTAAAAATGGATTATATTCAAAAGTTCTGCAATATAATTGTATCGAACACTTTTTAATACAAATGTGTACTGGTCTAACCCTATTATGACCAAAAACTAACTATTAAACAATCAATCAATCAATCAATATATCCGTGAGCCTGTGTAATTTATATATATATATATATATATAGATAGATAGATAGATAGATAGATAGATAGATAGATCTATCTATCGCCCGGTTCACACTCCCCCCACGTCTATTGAACAGGTTAAGAGGCTCATCCCTTGTTCCCTGTTTAGGATGTGGTTTCCGGCTTTCTCTTTTCCAATCTTTTCACTATTACGTAGCCCCTGGCACATCAGTGGCGTTACCACCTTGCATGGGGTGATTTAAAAAAAAAAGATAGATAGATAGATAGATAGATAGATAGATAGATAGATATGTTAGTGCGTGTTTGTGTGCATGTGTGTGTGTTTAGAATGTTTTAAAATTTCACTGCCCATGTCCTTCATGCACATATGTAGTCATATCGACATAAACATCACTTTAGATCGATGAAGTTGTAAGGGACTAAATGCGTCTACTTGTTTTCTTTGTCATTAATTTTCATCTATATATATATATATATATATATATATATATATATATTATTATTATTATTATTATTATTATTTCCCAATTTCGTCTTTTTTTTTTACTCACATTTGATAAACTCACGTCATCCTTATTTAGTGATTGTTTGTTTTTCCTGTTTCTTAGTTTAAGATATTATTCAATTATTGTATAGTACACAATACTCATTAAAAATTATTTTACAACACCTATGCGCAGAACGAGAGAAATTGTAACAAACTCTAGCAGATAGATAGATAGATAGATAGATAGATAGATAGATAGATAGATAGATATGAACAGACTGAGATAGATAGATAGATAGATAGATAGATAGATAGATAGATAGATGTGAATAGGCTAAGATAGAATGTATATTTGAATGTAAATTACCTACATACGCACACTTACACTTACACACACACGCATACATGCATACACACACACACACACACACACACACACACACACACACACACATATATATATATATATATATATATATGCACTATATGCATGTAGGATTTAAGTTTATATGCATGAGTATATATGTATGCATATATATATTCATCGCATTTTTAGCGATCTGTAAAAATATTAATGTCCAAAAAACGAACACATTTCCAGGCCCGTGTTAATAGCTGATGATCTTAACCTGTCTGTCAATCTGTCTGTTAGATTCATTTCTATACGTACATAAATCGTTCTCTTGTATTGCTCAAGTTTCTTGTAAAACTCCTCACCGGTTGTAGAGTGTACGGCCAAAGATTTTCATCGGTCGAGAAAGCAAACTTTTTTAGTGATAACTTCTCTTCTTCTCATTTATTCGCCAACTTGGGCCGTCATATTTTGCACCCACGACATTTTTTTCTTTTTTTTTTTTTTTTTTTTTTTTTGAGGACTAACCTGTTGGTCAGCCTTTAGCTAAAAGGTACGTACGTCCAGGATGTTTATCCCCACTCCCAACCTACCATAATGTTATCCTCCCACCTCTCTCTTTCCTTCTTTCTCTCTCTCTCTCTCTCTCTCTCTCTCTCTCTCTCTCTCTCTATCACACACACACACACACACACACACACACACACACACACACACACTGAGTCTTTACTAAGTTAGTTTGACTTAATATTGGAGTAGATAGACTGAACTATCGCCCGGTTCACACTCCACCCACGTCTACTGAACAGGTGTAGAGGCTCATCCCTTGTTTCCTGCTTAGGACGTGGTTTCCGGTTTTCTCTTTTCCAATCTATTCACTCTTACGTAGCCCCCTGCACACCAGTGGTCTTACCACCTTGCTTGGGGTGATGTGATTAAAAAACGAAAAATATATGTCGCGGACACGGTAAAAGGTCCAGCAAGAATAATACAAAACAACCAAAATAGGAAATAACGAATATCTATTAAACACGGCAAAATAATATAATACGGGTTAGTGTGTAATACTATAATTCGACCCTCGAACTGGTGCTCGTAATGGTCGTTACGGTAGCAGTGTTCTTAGGCGACTATCGGCTATGTTCAGGGCGTTCTCCTGGGCCTCCCCTCGCAGGCTACTCAGGCTATCTACCTGGCTATCTACTCTCACCTCTTGTGAGGGAGGTATATGTAATGGTTGGAAAAGTTCATTCCGTTGTGGAGATGCCGCCATAACAATATATATATATATATATATATATATATATATATATATATATATGATTGTGTGTGTTATATTCGTGGGTGGATGTATTTTATACAAGGTGTATCAAAAATATTTTCAGAACTTTTAGGAGCGGATTTCTCACGCCAAAAACAAGTACAAAAATTCATGTGAATATATGTCCGCAAATCCTTCGTTTTTGAGTTATTCATTTTAAAGTCTACGGCAAACGCAGTTAAATGTGAAATCCAATACACAATCTCCGATCCATAGTTTCTAGTGATACAGATTCCGTCTCAGCAACTCGACAATAAACAGAAGCAAAGCTTGGGTGACTCGAATGCTTTCGGTCTGGAAACGCAATCTGATACGTGCAACCTCGGGTCCATTACCATTTTCACAGCGGTATGTAAAAATCATATCTACTTAAATACGAGTATCGATAAAAAAAAATAATGTTCAGACAAATCATTTCATATATATTTTTTTTTCTCACGCCAAAAACAAGTACAAAAATCCATGTGAATATATGTCTGCAAATTCTTTGTTTTTGAGTTATTAAATTTAAAATCTACGGTAAAAGCAGTTAAATGTGAAATCCAATATACAATCTCCGATCCATAGTTTCTCGTGCTACAGATCTTGCCTCAGCAATAAACAGAAGCAAAGCTTGGGTGACTCGGATGCTTTCGGTCTGGAAACGCAATCTGATACAGACGTACAGCCTCGGGTCCATTACCATTAGAGAAGTGGTATGTAAAAATCATATCTACTTAAATACAAGCATCGATCAAAAAAATAATGTTCAAACGAATCATTTTATATATATATATATATAGTCCTACGCAGATACATCTGTTTCGCTGTATTACAGCTTATCAGTACGGTTCGACATCCGATTGCTTTTACTCAGGATCGAAACCTGACTGAGTTGAAGTCAGTCGGCGATTCTACCTCTGAACCTTGGGCGCTCGTTAAAAGGAGGTAGTTATATATATATATATTATTATGAATGTTATATTTAGTGGTTAGACGGGTTCTCTTTTTAAAGCAATGAAATTAATGTCAAGTAACCAAATGAGGGAACATCATATAAAAGAAAATGAACCTTCCGAAGGATTTCGATGTTTAAGGTTTTATTAATTTCATCTAAAAAAATAAACAATGAAATTAAAGTCATCACTTGACAACGTGTTTGATATATACAGTGTTTATCAAAATTACTTGTACAAACATTGAGGGCGCGTTCCTTTCAGCAAAATAAACAAAAGTTCATATAAACCCATGTCCGCAAATCCTTCGTTTTTTAGTTATTTAGTTTAAAATTTACAGTAAACGCAGTTAAATGTAGAATCAAAGATACAATCCAAAAATAGTTATTACGATAGTTTTTGGCGCTACGGATCCTGTTTCAAAAACGCCACGATAAACAGCAGCATAGGACCGTATGATTCGGCTGACATTCGTCTAGAAACGCAAACTAATACAACCGTGCAGCCTCAGGTCCATTACCATTCGCTCGGCTGTATGGAAAATAGCCTGCAATTGTTCTGCAGAACAGCTCACTACTACATACGTAACACGTGGAAAACAGACAAGCTAAATAACCTACATGGCAATACAGTGCCATCTATCGTAAACTTTCTTTAAATTTAATAAGTCAAAAACCAAGGATTAGCGGATATGTTTCTATCGATTTTGTCCATTTTTTTGTTGTGAGAAACTCGATCCAATACCCGCAGAAGTGTTTTGATATATATATATATATATATATATATATATATATATATATATATATATATTAAGTTTATAAAGGAAAACTCAATACGTCATATTAGTTATAAACTATACTTAATTTCAATGAGCTTAACTAGCTCATATCATCAGACTCTTTTACAATATTTCCTCCATCTGGCATAACATTTCTGCCGGAATGAACGCTTTCTTAAAATGAAGAGAGAACATAATAGAAATAATAATAATAAACATAAGATTACAAACAAATAAATAGATGACAATAGATGTCCTTTTTTCCCCTCTGCAGTCCCTTTCTCACAGACGAGACGTCTCTCGCTAGAGCACTCTAACTTCAGGTGTATGATACATCATACGCTAAAAATCTGTCTGCTTCTACCGAGCGCCCATAGCTCAGAGGTAGAACTGCCAACTGAAGCCAATTCAGTCGGTCTGGGTAAAAGCAATCGGATGTCTAACCGTACTGATGAGCTGTGATACAGCGAAACAGATCAGTCTGCGGATAACTATATATATATATATATATATATATATATATATATATATATATATATAAATATTTAAAATTTTTATTATGTCACAAGACTACAAGTTTGGGACATTCAGTGAGAATTGAACTCATTGCGGTCGTAATGGGCTACAAAATTTGCTTTCTAACCAATACTTTCCGGTAAGACACCTTGTAAATGCTGTGAGGAGCATGGAACCACCTCTTAATTGCTGTTGTTCGCAGATCCATCCTGACCGGGGGTGGTAGCACCTATCAGTTTTCTAGCTATGGCCAAATAGCTAAACCCCAAACTAGGATCAAAACATTATGAAAATATAAAAAATAGACATATATAGTAAATATTCTAGCAATACATTTTTGAAACAAGTATTACCAGCAATACAGTTTAGAAAGAAGAAAATATTACCAGCAATAATTTTCGAAGGAAAAAAAATATTACTAGCAGTAGATTTTTTAGAAAAACATGCTACCAGCAATACAATTTTGAAGAGACAAACTTGGTCAAAACACTACCAGACAAGCAACTTAAGGATCGTTTCAAAAATACAAAACCAGAAAACATCTTGAGTTTTCTAAAAAACAATTAAAAACTTAAAAAGACTGACTAAATCAACCTTCTCACTATAACTGGACATTTAAAAAATACCTGAAAACCCCACCTTTTTGGCATTAAATAACCCACAGAAGTTGGTATGCCGTTAAACAAAACTCACACTCAAACCCTTTCTATTTTTTCTTTTGTTTTCTGCTCCGATTTTTCCCATTGTTTTTACCAGATTTGACCTCAGTTGATTTCTTCTCATCAAAACACAAAGTCTCGCAACGCTCGTGAATTCCCCTTTATATTCTCGTCGTGACACAGTTACTCAACAACTCCTTTCTTCATATTTATACAACAAGGGTATCTAAGATTATATCAGTCTCACGAGGGCCTCTACTCTTGTTTAATCATGGATGACTATCGAAGAGAATTCTGGCACGATTAAAAAAAGAGATTACACCGTTCATGTTTGCAACTGTGTCTCTCGATGATGGAAACCATGCCTTTCTGTTAAAGGAAGACATTTCGAATGCTTTAATCAGCGTATCATATAAGCATAAACATCTTTTATTTGTTTTCAAAACTTTAATATGGCATTTATTCTACTTCATGAAATGGTTTCAGATTTCTTCATCTGTTAACTTACTTTTTTTCGTTTCTGTTATGAAATGTTGAAAACAAGGAAACATCTTAAACAAAAATAAAACCAGAGTCCCAAATTCCACATCAAAGGAAGTATATTTGTGCTTCAATCTGAATAGATGTATTTACATTTGTGAGAAAGATGGCGGACACAGGCGCAGCTGTAAGCAGGTAGATATGTACGTAGGCAGGCCGAGGAAAAGGAAACATTGTTTTCAGATGAGGAAATAGAATAAAGAAAGCAGGAAGAAAAGAAGACATTAAGAGAGAGTATGAGAAAATGAAAGAAAGTGAATAAGATAAATGTATAGAGGGTCAAAATAGAGAGAAAGAAGGAAACAAAGATGTGAAGAAAATGAAATTAAGATTAAGGAGAATAGAAAAAGAAAGACAAATAATCAAGAAAAAGCAAAGAAAAGACAAACAAAACTTGCATAGTGAATGTGGCGGGGGCGGGGGGGAGAAAGAAAGAAGTAAGAGAAAATGAAAGAAAGGAGACAAAAATAAGTGTATACAGGGTAAAAGAAAGAGATACGTTAAGAGAGATAATAAGAGAAAGATTGAGAGTAATTGAACAATAAGAAGCAAACAAAAAAAGAAAAGGAAAAAAAGAAAAAGTATGGCCGAAAAATGGGGAAATGGAACAGAAGAATGAACGAATGATAAAAAATAATGGAACATCTTGAAAGAAAGAAAGAAAGAAAGAATCAAAGGTGAAAAAAGAAATAGACGAAAAAGCAAAACGAAAAAAGGTTTGTAAATTCAAAAGAAAGAAAGAAAAAAGAAAGAATGAAAGAAATATAAAAAAGGAAAAAAGAATGAATTAACAAAAGGTGAAAAGATAGAAAAGAGTTAAAAGAGAGAATGAGAAAATGAAAGAAAGTGAACAAGATCAATTTATAGAAGAAAGAAGGCAAGAATCATAAAGTATGAGAGCAGGAAGAAAGAGAGATTCGAACAAGTAAAAAGAAAGAAAGAAAGAAAGAAACGTAAAGAATAAGAGGAGGAAGAAAGAAACATTGGAACAAATAGAAAGAAATAAAGAAAGAAAGAAAGAAAGAAAGAAAGAAAGAAAGAATAAGAGGAGGAAGAAAGAAACATTGGAACAAATAAAGAAAGAAAGAAAGAAAGAAAGAAAGAAAGAAAGAAAGAAAGAAAGATGGAAAGAAACGTAAAGAATAAGAAGAGGGAGAAAAACATTGGAACAAGTAAAGAAAGAAAGAAAGAAAGAAAGAAAGAAAGAATAAGAGGAGGAAGAAAGAAACATTGGAACAAATAGAAAGAAAGAAAGAAAGAAAGAAAGAAAGAAAGATGGAAAGAAAAGTAAAGAATAAGAAGAGGGAGAAAAACATTGGAACAAGTAGAAAGAAAGAAAGAAAGAAAGAGAGGGGGAAGAAAGAAACATTGGAACAAGTAGAAAGAAAGAAAGAAAGAAAGAAATAGAAAGATGTGAAAAAAGACAAAAGAAAGAATGAATTAATTACAAATGTGAAAAGAACAAGTGGAAAGAAAGAAAGAAAGAAAAAAACAGGGACATGAAAAAAAGAGAAAAGTAAAGAATAAATTAATTACAAAAGCCAAATGAAGAAATGTTGAACACAAAACAAATCGCATATCAATATCAAGAAATATTTTACGTTACGTGCAGAATAATAAATGACTTAAAATATAAGTAAACAACTGAGAGACTATTAAAAATAAAACAGGAAATAACGGATAATAGTTGTTTGTTCTTTTGAAGAGTGACACAACGTGAAAAGGGCTTCTCAATCCTCCTCTCACACACCAGCACTCACCCATATATATATATATAGTGTACTAAACCTAGATTCACAAAAGGATACTTATTCTTGAACAAGATTCTTTAACTGCTTGATAGAAACGATGACTTATTTTCAACAGGAATTTCCACATTTTAATTTTGGTGCCAGTGTTTCTCTGAACCAAATATTTCCAGACTGATGAATCGGAAACAGTTGAGGTTGAATTCCTACTGCTTTTACCACAATTAGAGTCACTTGGCATTTTTCCTATCGAGAACATCTTAATCGTAATGTCTGTGCTACGAAATTCCTGATATACAAAGAATGATAGACCTGCAATCCAAAAGAATTCTTGAACAATTACAATGGAGGCGTAACAACACTTCCTCAATTATCTAAAAGAAACCTATTCTATTAATTCATTTAAGAAACTATACAAAAAAAATCAGTTCAATTAATTCTAGCTAATCTCCATATTTTTTCATCCAAAAAAAAAACATATATTTCCATTGAAAATACTAAATGATGACGGCGATTTTTAGATAGTAGCTCAGATCTGGCATAAGGCCGAAACTTTAGAGCACTCTGTGAGTGCTGAATTCACTACTCAGTTATAATTGTTTTAGCAAGACAATTTTGCTAATCATTACACCACGTCGAGGTGGCCACGTGATTTACTAAGCGAGGCTTAGTTGTGGCACATAGCCAAAGATATGGGCCCTGTTATGGTGAAATCATCTGTCTAGGGATAGTGGACTCTCCCTCCTAATATAAGTAACAGTGTAGCGAGTAGTCAGAGAAAAAATACGTGTCAGCCCGCACTCCCAAACACTGGCCTTGTGCCATAATTGTATATTTTATACAATAAATAATGAAAATACGAATCAGCAACATGGCAAGTTTACTCTGCGTTACTACGTGATAATACAACATTTCCACCAGTAGGTCGAACCTAAAAGACCGACATTACATATATATACCGAACCCCGCACGATTCGCATGTGCATGTTTATGCAAGCCTCAGTGACCGAACGCGCATGCGTGTGTGTGTGTGTGTGTCCTTGCGCGCGTAGATGGGTGTTCAAATATATATATATATATATATATGTCTGCGTCTGTCGTGACGTCAGATTTCCCCCCCACTTCCACAAAAATACACGAATATAACCAATTTTTTTTAAAAAAATTAATCAGTTTGTCTGAAGATCGCAAAAGCGTGAAACCCAGGGTTACAAACTCACACCTATCTATCTATCTATCTATCTATCTATCTATATATATATATATATATATATATATATATATATATATAAATCTTAGAATATATATATGTATATTATAGAATATATATATATATATATATATATATTATAGAATATATATATATATATATATATATATATATATAATATATTGTAATAGTTGTTACAATGGCTTATAAAAGCATAGAAAAAAACACAAAAATTCACGTGTTTCAGAGCACAAGTGCCCTTCGTCTGGTGATTAGCGGAAATGAAAATAAATAGTGGAAACAATTAATTCTTGGGGATGTGATATGTAAGTGATGTGTGGGATGGGAATTTAGTATATCTAAGCCGGTATGTCGGCCGTTTGTAACCATAGAGGTACGGCTTTGGGTTAGGAGAGGGGGGCGGGGTAGTTTAGTTTTGGACAGGTAACTTTTTATTTTTGTCTAGGTAGTTCTTATATTGGGATGTTAGGTTTTTTAAAAAAATATCACTTTCTTACGAGATATATATATATATATATATATATATACTATAGTCATCCGTAGACAGATCTGTTTCGCATCTCATTAGTACGGTTTAGACTTCGTTCGCTTCCTAGCCCAGGATTAGAAATCCCACTGAATCGGCGGCAGTCAGCAATTCTACCCCTAGGCCACGAGCGTCCGGTAGAAGAAGGCGGGCTTTTTAGCGCGTATAAACACGCCCAATAGCTAGAGTGCTCCAATTCATTATCGAATGAGCGATGTGCATATGCCGAAGTAGCTACTGTTTACAAAGTCTCCCTATATATATATATATATATATATATATATATATATATATATATAGTATATTGGGGCAACAATCTCTTTTATACAGATTTCATTAAAAATGATAGACAAGGTATTATCATTAAGTTTTTTATATAATTTTTCATGTGTTCGTATAATTATTATCTTTCAGAACTCAAATTATATAACCTTACAAGAAATGTTCATCCGCACCTTCAGGAGTCGTGATTTTAACCCTGCTGCGTGTCTAGTCATCTTCTTTACCAAAGAAAACCGAAACTATACGGTAGATAATCGATCATTTATTAAACATATAAAATATCCTGGTTGAATGTATATTAAGACCAAAACTTACCTGCCTTCCAGTTAGGGATCATTATCTCTCAGTTGCATTTCTGTCTCTAGGCAGAGTGCAATGTGTGTCTCTGTGCGAGGACAGATACGCTTCAGAGAAAAATAAATACTGACAAATACCCGGTTCCGAGGAACAGATGCCTGAGGCTAAACCACCCCATTGCACTAGAGGAGTGGATCAGTGATCGCCACCGAGGCAAGCGCAACCGACTATTGCTGGGGCTAGGCAAATTTGTTTTTGTCCTGGTCCGAGAGTACACACACTAAAACTGACCTTTCTTTTTTACTTATTTTTTTTTCAATTGGAGTAGATAGACTGAACTATCGCCCGGTTCACACTCCACCCACGTCTATTGAACAGGTGTAGAGGCTCATCCCTTGTTCCCTGCTTAGGACGTGGTTTCCGGCTTTCTCTTTTCCAATCTATTCACTCTTTCGTAGCCCCCTGCACACCAGTGGCCTTGCCGCCTTGCTTGGGGTGATGTGATTAAAAAAAAATATCACGTCTCACTGGGGAGACGAGGTAAATATTATATTTAAACCAAAACACCTGTTTTATGAGATGGAAAATTCCCAGGGACATAATTATTTCAGACGGCCCATGTATTTGGTACAAATAGTAGCGGCTTAAATTCTGTTTCAGGTATTAGTTGGTTTGAATCTTGGATATAACAATAGAATCCCTAATATCACGATGCACTTGGCTGGTAAAAAGTTAATATTTAGTTTTCATGTAGAACACACATCCCCACTAAAAACAAAACAAAACAGATATTGCCTTTTATAGACGATTATTTACAATAATATGCTGGGTTTTTTAGGATGTCTTTGAGCAACATAAGTGACGAAGTTGAGCACCTCACCAAGCAATATGTTTTTTTTTAACCAATTCACCCCATGAAAGGTAGTAAAGTCACTAAAAGAGAAAATTTTACTGAGTGTGAAATAATAATAAAAAAGGGCAACAATTCTTTCATCATTTTTTTCGTGATGTTAACTATGAAGTTAAGTCTACAAACATGCGTAAACATTTTTTTTTTTTCGTGCGGGTATAATCTAGAGGGGATGTACATGCGTAAATATGACAGAATTAAATGGAGTTTTATAATAACGCCCCTAACAATAAGACATTATAAGAGCACTGAATCAGGAAAAATAACAAGTAAAAGCATTTGACTTTTCCAGGTTTTAAGAATATTATCAGAAGCCAAACCGGACATCAGTCAGTTTTCATATTTGACACCAACTACCTGTCGATAAACAAGTGTTTTTCATTTTTATTTCATGACTCAGTGTGGGATGGCCAACTTTTCTCTAAGAAAAAAGCTTTTGTATATTTGATCAGTATATCAAGCTGAATTTATAAAGTCGGGGTTAACGACCGGGGGCTGCGATACACAACCGTCAACCATATGGCGGAGGTTTGAAACATATAAAAGGAAGGGCAGGCAAACAGTTACACAGAAAGAAGGAAAGAAAAAAAATAGAGAAAATGAAGAAAGAAGGAAACAAAAAATAAATAAATAAAAATAAACAAACAAACAAAAAAAATAAGGAAACAATGAATAAATGAAGCGATTTAAAGAAACAAAGAAAGAAACAAAGGAAAAATGAAGAAGGAAAGAAAAGGAGAAATAAATAAAAAAGAAACAAACAAAAAAGAAACAAATAAAGAAAGAATGAATAGATGAAGGAGCTGAAAGAAAGAAAGAAACAAGAAACAAACAAGCAAAGGAAAAATGAAGAATGAAGGAAGCAAAGAAAGAAAGAAATAAAAAAGAAACAAACAAGAAAAAACAATAAAAAAAGAATGAATAAATAAAGGAGTTAAAAGAAAAAATGAAAGAAGAAAGAAAGAAAAAAAGGAAAATGAAGAAAGAAGGAAACAAAGGAAGAAATAAATAAAAAAGAAACAAGCAAAAAAGAAACAAATAAAGAAAGAATGAATATATAAAGAAGTTAAAAGAAAGAAAGAGAGAGAAAAGAAAGAAAGAATGAATATATGAAGGAGTTAAAAGAAAGAAAGAAAGAAAGAAAGAAAGAAAGAAAGAGAAAAGAAAAAAGAATGGATATATTAAGGAATTGAAAGAAAGAAAGAAAGAAAAAGAATGAACATATAAAGGAGTTAAAAGAAAGAAAGAAAGAAAGAAAGAAAGAAAGAAAGAATAAAATAAATAAAGAAAGAATGAATATATGGAGGATTTGAAAGAAAAGAGAAAGAAAGAAAGAGGGAGAGAGAGAAAAGTAAGAAAGAATGAATACGCGGAGGAATTAAAAGAAAGAAAGAAAGAAAGAAAGAGAAAATAAAAATAAGGAATATATGAAGAAGTTAAAAAAAAGAAAGAAAAAAGAGAAAAAAAAGAAAGAATGGATATTTGAAGTAGTGAAAAGAGAGAAAGAGAAAAGAAAGAATGAATATATGGAGGATTTGAAAGAAAGAAAGAAAGAAAGAAAGAAAGAAAGAAAGAAAGAAAGAAAGAATATGGGTGTGGAAAATAAGAATAAATAGAATGGATTGAAGAAAGTTAGATTTATATACAATTGTATATATTTACAATTCAGGTATGCATTGAGAAAACCTATATACGTTTTAGAAACTCTTTTTCCTGAGATGTTTCCTGTTTGGGACTTAGTCTTCGGTTCCCTTTAAAGTGTTATCATTCTCTTTCACTCTCATTAGCTTCTTGCGTCTTAGTGACATGGTCGTCTTGCTTGGAGGGAATTGAGTAATTTTGTTTTGTTTTTTTTGTTTTTGTTTTTTTGTTTTTTGTTTTTCGTTGATTGATTCGTTTTCTGCGGCTTTTCAACTGTTTGCCAGTTATGCAAGGCCAAAAAATATTAGATTATAAGAATTTTTTTTAGGGATAATAATGTATTAGTGATACAATTTTATGAACAAGTTTAGTTTTTGTGATACCAGTGATGCAAGATAATATTTTAGCGATTTTAGCAAGTCTTACTAATTCAAACAAAGATGTAGATTCATGCCTTTTCCAAGGTTATTTGTGCGTAAGTAAATATAACGAACCTAATTGAAAATGGAACTTGACTCTCCTGTTAAGAATTCCGAGCCATTATACACTTCACCACCCGCATATCAAATCTTAAAGCGCCTGATATTCTCAAGCGGTTACCCATCTAGATATTGCTTACCTTCGATAATCGGACGCGCACGCTATATGGCCATAAGCATAACATCTTTTTATACATTAGGCATGTTTAGGTCTAGCTGTTCCGGAGATGTTCAGTCATATTCAATCACCGTAATATTTTTTAATCATCTAACGTCAAGAAAGGCAATAAAGCAACTAACTCTCAAGTGAAAGAAAGAAAAATGGTATTAGTTGGAAAGTTTGACTAGTTTGTTGAATTTTACGGTATATCAACCCTTTATCTGTTGCTTAAAGCTCAAATATTTTTGGATCGTTAAAACAATTCTTTGAAAGTGTAAATATTTACATCAACAGCTTTAGGAAATAACAATGTGTTTTCCAAATATAAGCCCTACTATTTTATCCATATCTGAAGAGAGAATATAGTTAAGGAGTTTGGAAAAAACTCACTGTGGAAAAAGGAGAATAAAAGAAACATAATTTAAGTCGACAGAAGATAATGGTTAACGTTACATAAAAACTTTTGCAGATTGTAGTTGACAGGAAAGCAAGAAGCTTAAAGAAATATTCATAAGAGAGAAGTGTGAGTGAAGAAACCATTAGAATAAAACTTATGACTGCACATAACATTTTCAACTCTAAAATTTACAGACCTAGCTGCCAATTTAGCAGCACAATTAAATTTGTGAAGTCGAGCTATCAAAAAGTAAAACTCGTCAGAACAGTTGAGAATGAGAAAATGCACAGTAAACCTCATTACCCGGTGGGAATTTGCCTGAAGTCGAAATGCCAGTTCAGAATAGATGAAGTTGCAGATTCTCATTTCAATTTTGCCAATATTCTCTAGATATATAGCAGAAGCATAAAACCAGTTGCGACAACAAATTTCCAAATCATGTACAAATGGTAGAAAATACAAAACTACTATCTTGTAGTTTTGTATTGTCTACCATTTGTACATGATTTGGAAATCTGTTGTCGCAACTGGCAAGAAAAATTGTCTAGGTTGACACAGGGAATCAATTTTCCTGGCAGCATATCTAAGAATTGATTGGTCTCCTAATTGTTCTAAGGTCCACCCTAACCCGGTGTGGTAGAACCTGTAAGGGTCCCAGCTATGAATAAATTGTGATCCCCAAAAAACATTATGAAATCATAGAAATGCATTTTTAGAGTAAAGATACCAGCAATAGATTTTATTTTAAAAATTAGCAACGATATATTTCTAAAGTAAAATTAGCAACAATATATTTTTAAAGTAAAAATTAGCAACAATATATTTTTAAAGTAAAAATTAGCAACAATATATTTTTAAAGTAAAAATTAGCAACAATATATTTTAAAATGAAATATTAGCAATAATATATTTTTAAAGTAGAAATTAGCGACAATATATTTTTAAAGCAACATGACAGCAATAAACTTCTGTATTTGAAGGCGTTCAAAATATATTTAGTTGATGCCATAAAATTGTGTTCAAATAATTTATATTTTGGTAATAAATTACTCATAGAGGTTGTCTGATTCCTTTTCTACGACTTATCAGCACTTTGCAGGTTATTTAAAGCCAGAAAATATTTTAAAGCTGTATGAAATTCTTTTGTGATAAGAATGGTTTAGTGGTACAAGTATTACTTTTTAACCCATAACTGGAGAGAATAAGCGATTTCATACGTTACCCAATAGTATTTGCGAGTAAGTGATTATAACGATTAACAATTGCAAGCCATTATCTTTTACACCACTAGCACAGACAATCATGCAACACCTGATATTCTTAAATGGTGATCCATCTCAGTATTCACCAGGCCCGATGTTGCTTACCTTAAGTAATTGTACGAGTATTAGTGTTTCAACGTGATGTTGCCTTCAGTCGCATAATTTAAGAAATGGATAATAGGAATTCAATGTCTAGTGCAATCATAATATTAGGTTGTCCAAAAGTTCGTAAACACTTGCATAAAATTGAAATTTTACTCATCTAAGGTTACCAGAAAACACTTGCAAAAAATTGAAATTTTACTCGCAAAAACAATAAAAATTATTGCTCAAAATAAAAACCATGTTTAAGTCAGAGACTTGTTTCCAACAAAAGTTAGTTAGCTCAGTCTGCCTTTCTCGCGGGAAAGTGCGAGAAAAGTAGCTGATGGAGTAGAATTTGCGTTTACATTTTATTGGTTTCACAGTAAAAGGGTGGGACCTAGTTGCTGATCTTGTTGCTCGAGTAAATTCATATACAGAGGGCACCAGTGTGCTAAGTTCATCGGAGCAGTGGCCCTGAAAGTATTTGTAGAAGAGACACATCGTCCAGGCATCGTACCTAAAGCCTAATCAGTTGTCCTAAGCAAATATTCTATTGTCCCCGGTGTAAACTGGACAACGTTAGTCTTGAAGCCTGCCGCCGCACCAAACCAGGTTTTAAGTCAGAGACATGTTTCCAACCACAGTTAGCTCGGTCTGTTTTCCCAATTAATCCATAGCGGAAGAGAGAATATATATGCTTTTCTAAGGCTGTTGCCGTAAAAGCCAGCCAGCAGACAGCCAACACAACAGCCAGCGCAAAAGTCAGCGCAACAACCAGGCATACTTACAGTCCTGATAACCGCTACGTTATAAGCATACCCTTTTTCGAAATAAAAGGGAAATTAATTCGACGTAGTTCTTATTCGAGATAAGCACAGTCTATTCACTGCCACAGAGCGACGGCGTGATTAAATTTGCGGTTAGAAGCAACATAAAATAGGATGAAAGTTTGTTTAATGTCATATCAACTCCTTATATGTCCTTTAAGGAGCATTAGTAATATCCTTTGAACAATTGTATTGCTGTCAATTCTATTTACTATGACAATGTGTGGCTGGTATTTTTACAATAAAAATATTCTTTTAATACATTCAAAGTGTGGAGTTAACTATTTGCCCATAATTAGGACCCTAACAAAAGTGGTTACAAGAAAAGCAAAACGTTCTGATCAGAGACCGGGTATAATTCATCGTTATGCCAAGGCCGTGGGTTGAAAGTAAATATTAGTCAAAAGTAATTATCATTAGGTTGTCCCAAAAGTTCGTAAACACTTGTGAAATGTGTCTATCTTGTCCAGCACAATCGAGACAAGCGATGTGTTCAGTAAGAACAAGAGACACCGTCGGTTCCAAAACAAGATCGATTCGACAAGAAAGTCATGTTGTGTGAAAGGTAGAAATTTGAAGGAATCGTGCATTTAGAGTTGGTTCCGAATGATCCTGCCATCAGTGCCGAACTTTACTGTCAGCAACTTGAGCCGGTCTACGAAAAGTTGAAGCAAAAGTACCCGGCTTTGATCAACCGAAAGCGCGCTTTGATGCAGCAGGACAATGCCAAGCCACACACTGCCAGGAAGACAAAGGACAAGTTTGAAGAGCTGGACGGCGTTGAGCTTCTGCCACATCCAGCCTACAGTCCTGACTGTGCTCCATCAGATCACAGTCTTTTCCGCTCAATGCAACACTTTCTGAAGGGCCGCCGATTCGATTTGTTTGATGAAGTCGAGGAAGCGTGTCAAGAATTCTTTGATTCGAAGCCGGATGATCTTTGAGCAGATCCGAAAACTTGCAGATCGATGGCAGAAAGTCTTGAAAAATGATGGTCTTTATTTTGAGCAATAATTTTTGTTGTTTTTGCGAGATAAATTTCAACTTCTTGCAAGTGTTTTCTGGTAACCTTAGATTATTTGGTGAGTAAAATTTCAATTTTTTGCAAGTGTTTACGAACTTTTGGGACAACTTAAGAGTCAATACATCTGTTATTTGAATTAACTAAGCAGCATACGTTAATTTATTCGTACTGTTTTTCTCATCTTGATTATTATTACTTGTTATTATAGAGACAGAGTTTTGGCCAAGTAACTATTGGTCATCTTCAGATATCCACTGTTTTGGCTGATGTGGGATATGATCATTATTATTTTGAAATCTTTTGCCAAGTACACCCTATCCATGTTCAGTTGTATATCTATTATTCTTATATTGATTATTATAGATGTGTTTATAAGTGCAACGTTTCGGACAATTACTTCGCGGCTGTCTTCAGATGTTCGTCTATTATTTATTATTATAGATGTTATTATAAACGTAACATTTCGGTCAAGTACCCTCGGCTTGGAATGAGAAATCAGAAGAGCCGATTACGAATTCCGGTTGAATTCGTTGCATTTGCTTACGCACAAATACGCTTGGGAAAGATATGAATCCATCTTTTCTCTCTCAAGCTATTGAATAAATAGCAGGACAGATTGGGTTCTATAGCCTTGACTGGCAACCAGTCTACCGCAGAAAGTAATGGCAACCTATTGCAGGATAATCTCCAGTGGATATTCTTCGGAATGATAGACCGAAAAGCTGAGTTCGAATAACCTGGGAAAAGGTATAATCAATCTATTGCCTCCATCTATGGATTAAATAGCAGGACAGATTTGGTTCTGTAGCTTTGATTGGCAACCAGTTTACCGCAGAAAGTAATCGCACCCTAATGTGTTTATAAGTGCAACGTTTCGATCAATTACTTCGCGGCTGTCTTCAGATGTTCGTCTATTATTTATTATTGTAGATGTTATTATAAACGTAACATTTCGATCAAGTATCCTCGGCTTCAGTCAGTTATGTGCAGTTATGTTCAGTCAGGATATGCGTTGTGGTACAGTGGATATCGACTCGGAACGAGAAATCGGGGACCCGAGTTCGAATTCCATTTTAATTCATTGCATTCATTTACGCGCAAATACCCTTAGCAAAGATAATAATCCGTTTCTTCCATCCAGTTATGGGTTAAATAACAGGACAGAGTGGGTTCTATAGCCTTGGCAGGCAACCAGTCTACTGCAGAAAGCAATGGCAACCTACTGCGGGATAATCTTCTGCCCAGTCAGTCATGTCTCGAGAGAGACATGATCGCCTAAGCGTGTTTCACGTATGGAACTAAAACTGACTGATCCTCGGCTTGGAATGAGGAATCGGAAGAGCCGAGTTCGAATTCCAATTCGCTGCATTCACTTACGCGCAAATACACTTGGGAAAGATATGAATCCATCTCTTCTCCCTCAAGCTATGGGTTAAATAGCAGAACAGATTGGGTTTTATAGCCTTGGTTGACAACCAGGCTACCGCAGAAATTAATGGCAACCTACTGCGGGACAATCTTTTGCCCTGTCAGTCATGTCCCTTTTGAGGCATGATCGCCCAAAACCTTGTATCAAGTATGGCACTTAACTGACAGACTCGCATTGACAATGGTAATAGTGAGATTAGAAGTTTCTACAAAAAGAAACACTCAGTAGGCAGGAGAGAAGGAAAATGATCTTAAATAAAAAAAAAACATCCTCAAACAAGTGTTCCAAGAAAGAAGACTTAATAATAACTTCAAATATCTCACCACACCCTTCCAGAAATATCTAACCTGTCAGCTGTATACAACGGCCTTCTCAGGTCGATGATTTAAAATAGCTTCGAGCAAATGAAGCCAACTGATCATCACATATTGATATATGTTCCTAAATAGCCTAATCAGATCAAAAGTTTCTAATGGATGTCAGGCATACCGCCAAAATTATTCAGAAATATTTATACTGTTAGCTGAAACCGATTTCGCAGGTCATTGATTTAAATGTCTTTGAACGAATGAAACCTGAAGACCATCACATATTTATTTATGTTCTTAAATAGCCTCGTCAGATGGAAAATTTCATATCGATGTCATGCATAACGATAAACCAGTTTAGAAATATCTAATCTGTAGTATATAATCGCTTTCTTAGGTCAATGATTAAAAACGGCTTCCAACGATTAAAGCCTGTAGATGATCACATATTATTATTTGTTCTTAAATAACCTCGTCACATCGAGACTTTCATATGGATGTCATGCAAGGCGCGAAATTCTTTCAGAAATATCTAAACTGTCAGACGGATACAACCGCATTCTCAGGTCAATTATTAAAAATGGCTTCGAGCTAATGAAGCCTGAAGATCATCACCTATTTATATATATTCTTAAATATCCTTGTCAGATGGAGACTTTCATATGGATGTCATGCATGGCGCCAAACTCAGGTCGATGGTTAAAAATGGTTTTGAGCGAATCAAGCTTGTAGATCATCACATATTTATATATGTTCTTGAATACCCAAGACACATCGAGACTTGCATATGGATGTCATGCATGGCGCCAAACTCGTTCAGAAATATCTAAGCTCTCAGGCGGATACAACCGCTTTCTCAGGTCGATGATTAAAAATGGCTTTCAGTGAATGAAGCCTGCAGATCATCTCATATTTATGTATGTTCTTAAATAGCCTCTTCAGGTCAAGACATTCATGTGGATGGCATGTATGACACCAAACTCGTTCAGAAATATCTAAATTGTCAGTTATATACAAATAATTTTTCCCATCGATGGTTAATGGTGGCTTTGAGTGAGTATAGCCTGTAAGTTTTAGTGATTACCATTTTTCTTCGAATATTGTGGACTAGTTTTACAGAATAACAAAGAACTGTACCAACTAATAAAAAGTACATCACTAAAGGGATTTCAACTGCAGTGACACCTGAATGTAACTCGAAGAGATAATAATTCAGTTAGTCAATTATTGCCATACGTGATACACGCTTGGGCGATCATGTCTCGAAAGAGACATGACTAACTGGGCAGAAGTTTATCCCGCAGTAGGTTGCCATTGCTTTCTGAGTTAGACTGGTTGCCGACCAAGGCAGTAGAACCCAATCTGTCCAGTTATTTAACCCATAACTGAAAGGAATAGACGGATTAATACCTTTCCCAAGGTTATTCGCGCGTAAGTGAAAGCAATGAATTCAGCTGGAATTCGAACTCGGTTTCCCGATTTCTCGTTCCGAGCCGATACTCAATGCACCACAACGCACATCTCAGATTTCCGGTCAGGAATTGCGGGTAAATCTTTCGCCTTTTACTAAAGATTTCCGTGTCCGGGAACAATTTAATGAGACTTATTTATTTTTGATACCCTACTTCAGATAATAATTACGTAATCAAAATGTTGACGTTTCTCACAACTTCAAACAAATATTTAGGAAGAAAGCCCCCATCTATATTAGAAAGAGCAATAACAGCTAGTGACCTTGAGAAACCTACTTTTCAGGGAAATCGTTTTAAAATTTACTAATTTAAATCTACAGTAAAACTGGCTCATCGGTAAATAAAGGCCGAGTGTTTCCTCGTAAGAAAACATCTGGTTGGTTGTTTTTATGGCATATCAACCTCGGCGGGTCATTTGTTGCCAACTAACCTTTATTTATTTATTGCTGGTAGTACCTTTTTCTTTCAACAATGTATTGTTGTTTATATAAGTTTTTGTGTCTAGTAATACATTTTTCTTTTCGAGTATCACGATTCATTGGGATTATTTTTTTTTAAGAAGAGGATTCTCAAGTTCTACTCTTGTTGTTTAATCCATAACTGGAGAGATTAATACCTTTCCCAAGGGTACCAGTGCTTAAGTGAATGCAGGGTATTCAACTGGAATTTGAACTCGGCTCAGCGATTTCTCTTTCCGAGCCGATAGCCACTGAACCCACAACGCACATCCGTCACGATACGCTTACAGCACCTCGTATTCCCAAGCGGTCACCCATCTAAGTACTGACCAGGCTCAACGTTGCTTAACTTTGGTGATCGATCGAGAACCGGTGTATTCAACGTGATAGACCGTAAGCCCAGAAAACATCTGTAGATGTTAACACGTTTTGTAGATTTTGTGTATATGTGTTAGGTGTTCAATATATAAACAAAGAAGACAGAAAAATACCAAATATTTGTTTCTGCTAAGAATGTTTCCCCCTTTTATGTTGACTGTGTTGAAAGAAAGTATAATGTCTTGAGTGTGTCCGTTTTTCATTTTGGTTCAGTAAATTTAAGGGCAAGCATCCGCCTCTGCATTGAATACTGCTGCCATATCTGGTCGGGTGCCCCTGCTATCCTCCTTGAAACCTATGACAAAATCTAACGGAAAATTTTGAATGTGATCGATCCTGACCTGGCAGCCAGGATACAGTCACTTTCTCTCCGGCGCAATGTAGCATCTCTGTGTCTCTTCCACAAGTACTTTCACGACTTTTGCTCTAATGAACCTAGCTCTCTAGTTCCCTCTATGCATGACTTTGCTCGAGCCACAAAATTAGCAACTAGGTTCCACCCTTTTACTGTGAAACGAATAAAATGTAAACACAAGTAGCTTCTTTTCTCGCAACTTCCCGCCTGTGGAATTCCCTTCCGTTTAATTGCTTCTTCAAGAGCTACAATCTCCAAGTGTAAAGTCAATAGTCATCTATCTTGCTAACTAACATCCTCTCTCTCATGCTCCTTTCTCCGTCCACTCCACTCTCAGTATCTTAATGCTTCTCTTACCCAATTCCTGACACGCCCTGTAACCTGTCACTCTTTCTCATAAATTTTCTGCATTGTAACCCTTGAGCATCAGTAACAATGGACTGCATTGCTTATGGCGATATGATTATAAAAAGAATATGAATAAGAAAGTGTAAAGATGGTCGAGCTAAAGACAGCCTCGCACTGGGTTAGGATGGCAGAATCTCTGCTTCCTGAGTAAGGCTGCTGAAACAAATGCGAACGACAAGTGGGTAGAGAAATAGGCTGTTCTTTCCAGATGTGGGGTCATAAAAAAGCACATGTGATCAGAAACCCTTTTTAGGCTTCTTTATAACTTTCATCATGGGAAAATGAATTTTTTAAATGACTAATTTCACCATCATTCTACTATTTGTTCATATTATCATTAATATCCAAAAGATCCAAACAGGGAAGTTGAGAGGTGTTAGATAATTTTTCTTGGCATAATCCATCTTGAACATTTATAACACTACCTACACACACACACACACACACACACACACACACACACACACACACACACACACACACACACACATCGGATAAAACGCCTATAGATAATCCCGCTTAATAACTTTTCTATTTCGGATTTATATCGAGTAATTAAATTTGTCAGGATTCCGAGTTTTTCAATTGGAGTAGATAGACTAAGCTATCGCCCGGTTCACACTCCACCCACATCTATTGAACAGGTGAAGAGGCTCATCCCTTGTTTCCTGTTTAAGATGCGGTTTCCGGCTTTCTCTTTTCCATTCTTTTTACCCTTACGTAGCCCCCTGCGCATCAGTGGCGTTACCGCCTTGCTTGGGGTGATATGGAAAATGTACCGGAAACCCCTTCCTAAACAAGGAACAAGTCGATCACCTCTACTCCTGTTCAAAAGAAGGGGGTGGGGTGTAAAAGCAGATGATGGTGGGTACTATCTACTCCAATAATAAAAAAAAATTTAACTTAGTATAAGTCGAAACGAGATTTAAACGCAAAAATTATTTACAACAGCAGAATACTACTCCTGATGTTTTAGTATTAAAAATTTTTAATGTTGCATAATCATGCTTGGGGTGATGTGATTAAAAAACAAAATTCAATGTTTCCATCCTTACTTAACTTTCTCAGATATCAGTTTGTCAATACATCATTCAAGACGTCGAAAACTTACCTACATCCGTGTTATAAAAAATGATTTTCTATATTTTAAACTAAAATAAGTAATATTTGTTTCAGTTTAAATAAAAATATTAAATCAGTTATTTTTTCTGAACGTTTATTTTTGAAAGATTCTTTTTCAATAAAGAGAATTATATTGTGTGGACTGTTTTGTCAATATGAACGGTTTATAAATTTTCGTGACAATTGGAGTAGATAGACTTAACTATCCCCCGGTTCACACTCCACCCACACCTATTGAACAGGTGAAGAGGCTCATCCCTTATTTCCTGTTTAGGATGCGGTTTCCGGTTTTCTCTTTTCCAATCTTTACACTCTTTTTTTTTTTCAATTGGAGTAGATAGACTAAACTATCGCCCGGTTCACACTCCACCCTCGTCTATTGAACAAGTGAAGAGGCTCATTCCTTGTTTCCTGTTTAGGATGCGGTTTCCGGTTTTCTTTTCCAATCTTTTCCCTCTTTTCTTTTTTTTTTCAATTGGAGTAGATAGACTAAACTATCGCTCGGTTCACACTCCACCCACATCTATTGAACAGGTGAAGAGGCTCATCCCTTGTTTCCTGTTTAGGATGTGGTTTCTGGTTTTTCTCTTTTCTAATCTTCTCACTCTTATGTAGCACCCTGCATATCAGTGACGTTACCGCCTTGCTTGGGGTGATATGTTTAAAAAAAAAAATCAAAATGAAATCTTTTCAATCAATTTGAATTCGATTTGAAATACAGCTGATTTTGGATATTGGAAATATTGGAAATATATATAATCTATTATCTTTGAATTAGAACTAAAATAAAACTATCCAGAAATATTTTCATATTTGAAAATGCATTTATCGCTGTTTTTAGGTACCTATGTAAGTAAAAATGTGGGTCATTATTTAAAAAAGAAAAAAAGTACAAATTAAAAGATCAAAAACTGACAAGGTTTTATATTTCACTGAAGCAGACGTTAAATGCAGGAGAGCGTTATCGTTCGTCATCTTCCCTTCTTTCTTTCTTTTTTTCTTTCTGATTATTACCTACGATTTTTCACGCTAAAACCAAACCATGTCTCTGATAAATATTTTACATCTGCCTTTGTTCGTATTTCGAACAGAATGGTCTATTATTTATCTGGGGTCAGACCAGGACGAGTTACCGAATTTACTAACGGAAGAAAAGCAGCAATATTATAATCGTAAAATCGTTCATAATCAATTCTTTTGAAAAATCTTTCTTTTATGTGGTAGACTTTAAAAAAATATTTGCCGAATCTGAAGCAGACTACCACCACGTTTAATTTGGTTGTTTCGAAACCAGTCGCCATTACGACAATACCGTCACCTGTATATTTCTTCATTATCAAATTTTTGGGGGCTTGTTTTAGTGCAATATTATCATTTACACCTTAGACTTTACGAATGACAAAACAAATTTGCAAAAATTTCAATATTTAACCAATTTGGCGGGGGGCAGTTTCTCATACATCTTTATAGTTGTTTGAAAATGGAGGATCGATTTACTTTAACGTTGTATGAGAAACCAACCCCCCCACCCACATAAATTTGTTTTAATATTGTAATTTTTCAAAATGTTTTTGAACAATCAGAAAGTTTAAGTAAGAATCGATAGAATTGCGCTGAAAAAAAGTAATAAAAAAAAAGAAAAACAACGAAATTAACATAAAAAAAAGCGACGCCAACGCGAGTAAATTGAAAATGGAGGATCGATTTACTTTAACGTTGTATGAGAAACTGACCCCTCTGAAAATTTGTTTAACTATAGTAATTTTTCAAAATTTTTTTGATAATCAGAAAATTTAAGTAACAATCGATAGGACTGTGCTGAAAAAAGTAAAAAACAAAAAAAAACTTGGTGGTAGTCAGCTTCAGGTCCGCCAATTTTTTTTTTTTTTTTTTTGATAATAATAAATATCTTTTTAAAACTGTCTCTTAATTTTCTTCAAGATTTCAAAATATCGGTTTTGTGATTTTCCCCATTTCAACTGTTAAGAGATCTTGAGCATTGGAGATTTCAGCATTCATGAATCAAGATCATATGAACTGTATGTCCTTGTGTGTGTGGTGGGGATACAGTGGACACGTGTGCACATGGACCAATATTTTCTCCCTTTCGAAAAATGATAGAGGCATCTTAAAAAAAAAAACAAGTATTAATTGTTGAAGGCTGTAATCAAAACGGACCATTGACCACACAGCTGCTCCATCAAGAGCGGGGCTTGGTGCCAGGCTGATAGACGTAGCACTCTTCATCTTCTTTTTAGCTACAAGCCTGAAAGGCGTCTGAGTTCAGCTGTCTGAAAACATTTCCTGTGGCCACTATCAATGGTTACGCCTGTGTTAAGGACGAGAAATGTATTTAATTAAAGCTTTGCAACACTTAGCTCCTTGCCAATATATTTATATCAACAGATAATATTGTTCACTCTCTCTCTCTCTCTTTCTCTCTCTTGCTTTCTCTCTTTTTCTCTCCATATATATTTCCTGGTTTTCCTCCCTTGATACTCTCTGCATGTATTTATTGTTCATTTCCTGTTTCCCTTCTTTTTCTCCATCTTCTATCTATCTATCTATCTATCTATCTATCTATCTATCTATCTATCTTAGTCTTTTCATTATCTATCTATCTATCTATCTATCTATCTATCTATCTATCTATCTATCTATCTATGCCGATTCATTTCTATCTATCTATCTATCTATCTATCTATCTATCTATCTATCTATCTATATGGGTCCATTTCTATCTATCTATCTATCTATCTATCTATCTACTATCTATCTATCTATCTATGCCAGTTCATTTCTATCTATCTATCTATCTATCTATCTATCTATCTATCTATCTATCTATCTATCTATGCCGATTCATTTCTATCTATCTATCTATCTATCTATCTATCTATGCCGATTCATTTTCTATCTATCTATCTATCTATCTATCTATACTGATTCATTCTATCTATCTATCTATCTATCTATCTATCTATCTATCTATCTTAGTTATTTCTATCTATCTATCTATCTATCTATCTATCTATCTATCTATCGATTCATTTCTATCTATCTATCTATCTATCTATCTATCTATCTATCTATCTATGCCGATTCATTTCTATCTATCTATCTATCTATCTATCTATCTATCTATGTATCGATTAATTTCTATCTATCTATCTATCTATCTATCTATCTACATATCTATCGATTCATTTCTATCTATCTATCTATCTATCTATCTATCTATCTATCTATCTTTCATTCATTTCTATCTATCTATCTATCTATCTATCTATCTATCTATCTATCTATCTATCTATCTATATTGATTGTTTCTATCTATCTATCTATCTATCTATCTATCTATGCCGATTCATTTCTATCTATCTATCTATCTATCTATCTATCTGTCTCGATTCATTTCTATCTATCTATCTATCTATCTATCTATCTATCTATCTATCTATCTATCTATCTATCTGTCTTAGTTATTTCTATCTATCTATCTATCTATCTATCTGTCTCGATTCATTTCTATCTATCTATCTATCTATCTATCTATCTATCTATCTATCTATCGATTCATTTCTATCTATCTATCTATCTATCTATCTATCTATCTATCTATCTATCTATCTATCTATCTATCCGTTTCTTTTTTTCTGCTTTCCCAGCTTTGCTTCTTTTTCTCTTTAGCTATCTCTTCCTGCTTTCTATCCTTTTAACTCTCTCTCTCTCTCTCTCCCTCATTCTCTCTTTATGTTACTCTCTCTATTCATCGCTTTCCTGCTTTGTCTTTCTTTTCTCTCTCTCTATCGTTTTCTATAAATCTCATTACTTCCTTTCCACTCATCCTGTCTCTCTCTTTCTATACAACATATATGATATATAAAAGCATGCGGTGTAGATATGGAAGAATCCAAAGGAGTATCCTGTACATACAGTGGTAGGATAACTCTCTAATATATATATATATCCTGCTTTCCCTACTTTATTCTGTCACATTTCTCTCTTCTCCCACTCTCTTTCCCTCACTCTTTATATATATATATATATTTCCTGCTTTACCTACATTTACTTGTTCTCTCTCTTTCTCTTTCTCTTTCTCTCGCTTTGTCTCTCTCTCTTTCTCTCTCTCTCTCTCTCTCTCTCTCTCTATATATATATATATATATATATATATATATATATCTTTCCTGCCTTACTTCTTTCTCCCTCGAATTCTCTCTCTTTGGCTTTCTTTCTGAGACTCTCTTTCTCTGTTGTTCCTTCTATTTCCATAAATCTCATTCTTGCTTCTCCTCCCTACCCATCTCTCTCCAGTATATATATATATATATATATTGACTGAAAATAAAATTTCTACAGTCTGAAGGACGATACAGATTTTGACCTGTGTAAATAAAGTGCGGGTTAAGAAGTAGATATTTGATAAGTTTCTAAGTCTTTGGTTATCTTGGGGTATAACATCTTGGCACCGTCTATATCTGAGCTTTAGATAGTGATGCATACTGCACTGAACTTCAGTGTAATGAAAGAATCGAATACACGCAAATGTTATGCCAAATTGACGAACACAAGAGCATTTCAGTGCAATCGAATTGTGGGTTTTCGTGAGGCTTGATTCTTAGTAGTACTGTAGTAGTAATAAATTCATGAAAATCCATGCAAGATAAAGACATCAAACACGCAATGGCTAAACATCCAGTTTATTTCTTTTCTGTAATATCGTGAAAAATAAAATATTTTTATAAAACATATCCAACACTGTAAACAAAATACCACGCATGTGATATTCATTTTAGTTGTTGTTAAAAGGGCCCAAAAGACCGGCTTTCTCTTATTTGTCTCAGTTCTTTGTTGGCGATGCTTAAAGACCTGTCAAAGAAGTAAGGTCTTCCTAAGACTTTCATTCGTTCGAAACTTTCACACATACATACACACCCACACACAGACACACGCGCACACACAAACACACACAGAGACACAGACACACAAAAACAGACACACACAGGGGCACACACACACAGATACAGACACACATAGAGATACAGACATACAGGCATACACACAGACACACACACGCACGCGCGCGCACACGCATACACACACGCGCACACACAGAGACACACACAGGCACACACGCACTCACGCACAGACACACACAGACACACACAGATACACACACACATATATCGGATAAAATAAAGGACAAAGAGGAAACGTATCGCAATCTAACAGGTTTCGTTTTTATTAAAGCTTCTCCTTATTCAGATTCTTCTCTATTTTAATTTTTTGTGAGATTCTGATCCATACGTTCAACTCATATATATATAAAATTGGCAACTCTCTCTCTCTCTCTCTCTCTCTATATATATATATATATATATATATAGTATGGAGATTATTAGTATGTGTCGTCATAGAAATAAATATAAATTACAATAATTATCTTATTCCTCCATTTAGTCACAATAATGATTATAACAAATTTGACCAAGCAGTTACCTTTCCCATGCTACCTATCCCCCCCTAAACCAAATGTCAAGCCACATACCTCCCACTACCATAGAAGAAATTATTACTAAGATTCCACTAGCTTAACCCTATAAAAGCCGATATTCCCCAAACCTTTCCTTTACTAGACGTAATCACCGGCTTTAGAATTTTTCCTCTTTCTTTGAAATGTGATTCTACAGAAGAATGGTGATGATGCTATGGACAGAACACGCGAGCAATGACGAGGTTTTGGAGAAAAATCTGATATTCAACATCAGGAAAAGACAGCTAAAGTGAATGCTGGACAATACCATCAAAGATGAATGAAAAACTTGAAGCATCTGAAATGTGTTTCTACAGAAGGATGCTGCGAATATCATGGATCGAGCATGTGAGCAATGATGAGGTCTTGGAAATGATGGAAACAAAAAGGAAATTAATACTAAGCATCAGGAAGAGACAGCCGAAGTTCCTGGGACACGCTATGAGGAAGGAGGGCTTGGAGAACCTGATACTAACAGGCCAGATAGAGAGAAAAAGAGACAGGGGAAAACAACAGATAACATATTTGAAGGACCTAATCAGGTGGATGACGGAACGAGTATTGCATGATGAGAAGACGTTCTCAGAGCCACCAGGGATAGGGATACGTGGAAAGTCATGATCGCCAACGTCCTGAAGGGATAAGGCACATAGAAGAAGAATGAGGAAGGATGGCTTCGAGAACTTGATGCACACGGGATGGATATAGACGAAAGACAAGGAAAAGCAAGGCATGACATACTTGATGGACTTGGGCAGTGGATGGGGACTGAGCAGAATAACAGGAGAGGGGTATTAAGAGCGACAAGTGTTAGTCAGGTGTGGAGGGCCATGATCACCTGTTCTTTTGTTTGCATATGTTTCTGGGCATTTTAGGATGATTAGAAGCATTTGGATTGTTAGGGAGGTTTCAATATTTCTTTAGTTTTTTTTTCTTAAATGACAGACTTCTTTCGAGAAAACGATTGTGTCCAACTCATCCCAACTGAAGAATTTACCCAGTAGCAAATAAGAAAGAACTAATGCTTGGAAATTTATGTAGATATATTTGAAGCTTAACTTTTGATTTGAAAACTTAGCCTGTTAATATCCACCAATTAGAAAATAAGTCTTCGCCCAAGACCAACCAATTAATTTTAAACTCACGTCTTGAAATTGAGAACTGAGCAACTCCGGCCCAGATATGATAACAACAGACTTATTTTGCTTTAATCTTGTTCTTTTTAAGATAAAGTATATTAAGAGGTGTCAGGTACTCTTGGCACTGATAAAACACGCTGACAAATTTTCAAATATCTTTACCAATTAATTTTATATATGAGTTGAAAAGATGTTCAAAGAATGAAGAATCACAGTAAGTGGAACCAATCATGCATAGAGAAAACTCACGTATCTGAACGACGATGACAATGATGATACTAAACTGGCTTCGGATGAGTCTTCTTCTTCTATGTGTCTTGTCCTTTCATGGCGTAAGCGATCATGGCTTTCCACGTCTCCCTATCACTGGTGGCTCTTAGCACACTTTCTCTTGTTACACCACGCAACCCCCGTTCTATAATCCACCTGCTCAGGCCCTTCAAATACGTTATCTGCTGCTTTTCTCTGTCGCTTTTTGCCTCTATCTGGCCTGTTAGGATCAGGTTCTCCAAGCCCTCCTTCCGCATTGCATGTCCCAGGAACTTCAGTTGTTTCTTTCTGATGCTCACTATTAATATTCTTTTCGTTGATATTCTTTCCAAAATATCATCATTGCTCACATGCTCGATCCATAATATCCACAGCATCCTTCGGTAGGACCACATTTCAGCTGCTTCGAGTTTTTCCTTCATCTTCGATATTTTCCAACAGTCACTGCCATATTGAAGAACTGACATCACAAAGCAATCCAGTAATCTCTTCTTTGTTTCTAGTGAAAGTTTCCTGTGTCTTAATACTTTACTTAGCTTCTGGAAGGTGTTTTTTGCCATGCCAATTCTTTTTCGGATCTCTGTGTCGCACTTTCGTCTTCTGTTAAAACATTTCCCAGGTATTTAAATGTCTGTGTTCGCTTGATTCTAGTATCCCCGAACCGCATTTGGCATATTGGGCTGCCCTTTATACTGATGACCATGCATTCGGCTTTCTTGCAGTTTATTTGTAGTCCTTTTCTGTCACTCTCATCAGCTACCTTCTGTAGGAGATCTTGTAGTTTTCTTTCCGTGTCTACCATCAGCACTGTATCATCTTATGTTGTTCAAATTGGTGGAATGAAAGGTAAAAACGTTCCCCTTACTCACAGTCCATTTTTATTCTCAGTGTTGATCGGTAGAACCACATCCCTGATACCGCAAATCTGAACCACTCCTTGAAAGATCTGTAAAATAGGGGTTTTATTAATTTAGAAATCTGGCATTTGTTCAGCTGAATTTCGGTGCACGTGTGTGACTGTATGAGAACATAGCTTTCAAGAAGTACTGTTGTTGATTGTGAAATACAGAAGTAGGTATTTTGTTAGGGTTTAGGGTCAGACCTGTTACATCAATCATGTCCAGTTAAGCAGGGGAAGTAGATTGTAGCTCTGGTGAACAATCATGCGTTTGTAGATCCCGGAAGCCAAGACAAGTATTTCACGCCCACACCCACATACCTACGCAAACAAATTGGCCAATATATATATATATATATATATATATATATATATATATATATATATATATTGAACTCATGTGTAATAAGTAATCTAAAGATGACTGAGCATGTAAATTAAACGGATAAAAGAGTTCTGTTAAATTTTTCAATGTATTTTTCTGGCATGTGAACAAGAGATTTCAATCGAAAACTTAAGTTCAGGGTGCGATGTGTAAATTGTCGCCATGTTCTATTGCTAATTTTGCGCATGCGCGTCGGTTGTCCTTGATTCAGTGTAGTAGGCTCAGTTGGGCACCCTCTGTGAGAAAAAGAGCACCATGTCACAATTCCTTCTGTACTGCTTGGAGTTCGTTCCAGAAGCTTTAATACAAATATTTCAGTGTGTTTGTGGGTCCATCTCAGGACAGTCAACATAATGGTGATTGAAGTGATCACTGTTGATAATGTCTCCATTCCTCTTTCTACAGCTCGTCATTCTCAACACAGAGGCCTATATTCAGTGCCTTGAGAAGGTATAACTGGATACTGGATACTGGGTGAACCTATGCCTGGCAACGGGACACTGCACCATGCTACACAAGCAGGAAAACCCAGTCCTGGCTGTCAGACAATTTCTGCGACCACATCACCCCTTACATCTAGCTCCCCAAACAGCAAGTCCCGTGTCAAGTGCAGTCATGCGAGA
>JBBBDQ010001685.1:360000-542500 GCA_037127315.1 Ascarosepion bandense
CTTTCACCTGTTTTCATCTTTAAGATTATGGCTCTTAATAACTCTTTCCATGTTACTTGTGCAACTGTAACTCAACTGCACAGGGCTTCTGTTGAACCCCATATCCAATAGTTTTTAGAAAATTGTCTACCTAAAAGCCTAAAAAATGTCTTACTAATCTAGGTCTTTAAATGAAAATTAAAAGGCGGGTTAAACTAGATCCAGATCCTGATCCTGAGACAACTCTTAGGCTGGGCACGTGGTGTAAAAACCAAATTGGTAATATGCACCTCTTCTTTCAGAGACTTTTCATATGCTTCTTTTTTGCAATTGAAAATTTCATTTGGGAATGAATTTCTAAAGACTCTCTCTCTCTCTCTCCCCATGTATATATATATATATAATGAAACATAGAAATTTCCGTGTCACAATGTAAATTAAATTAATTTTAAATAAAGAAACAAATTTAATTTCATATATATATATGCGTATGTGTGTGAATGCACCAGAAATAACTTCGGCGTGTACATCAATCACTATTTTTCTTTTTTTGAAGGGCGAGTTATAATTCATTTGACTTTTAATGGCATGTCCCTCCAGGATGTAGAATCTTCACACATTTCCTTTCTTAATTATCTCTGTATTGCCATGAGTTCTTGGGAACGACAGTGGCGCGGTTTCCTGATGCCTTCTCTGTGGCTTGGAATTCAGATTCTTCCGTCTCCTTGACTCGCTATCACCCAAGCTTAGAGGGACGTCTCCTAATTCTATGTTGCCTGTCCTTTCAGGATATCCCTCTCCACAGTTTTCTCTCCTTTGGGGTTCCTAGTAAAGTTTATATTTTTGCTATCTCGTTTGTTTATTTGTTTCGAGGTTTAACGACCTATCAATCCTTATGGGATAATTTAAGGTCATAACCAATGATTTTGGGTGAGGTTATTTTTTATTTTTACAACATTTTTCTTCTCAAGTATCAAGATTCATTGGGATTTATTTTTTAAGAGAAGGGTCCCCAAGTCCTACCCTTGTTATTTAATCCATAACTGGGCGAAGGGACGGATTAATACCTTTCCCAAGGGTACCAGTGCTTAAGTGAATGCAGGGTATTCAACTGGAATTCGAACTCGGCCTACTGATTTCTCTTTCCGAGCCGATATCCACTGCATCATAACGCACATCCGTCACCATACGCTTACAGCACCTGGTATTCCCAAGCGGTCACCCATCTAAGTACTGACCAAGCTCAACGTTGCTTAACTTCGGTGATCGAGCGAGAACCGGTGTATTCAACGTGATAGGCCGTAAGCCTTTGCTATCTCATCTAATTCTTTATCCTACCAAGCATTTAAAAACAGCTCGTTATGCAAGTTATGTCCTTTTTCTTTTCTTTTGTAATCATTTGTCCCTAAGCAAGCCGGGCCGTTACTAGTTTGCAGGGGTTTACAGTGAAAGAAAAGACTGGGTACAGGGGGGTATTGAAGAAAGGATAAAAGGTGAATGTGATGCAAGAAAATAGATGGCATTTGATGTTGAATTTAAAATTTCGGAGATTGTAGCTCTCAGGGAAGCAACCAAACGGAAGAGAGTTCCACAGGCGGGAAGTGCGAGAAAAGAAGTGCAAGTAGAAATGGCGATTGCATCTAACAGTTTTTCAATATTAAAATGGTGAGAGCTTGATGCCAGTCTAGTAGCACGCTTATATTTACGTGGACGTGGCACCAGTGAAAAAAGCTCATCAGTGCAGTTGCCATAAAATTATTTGTAGAAAAAGACAGACTGAAAAAGTGACTGAAATCTAGTTGTCCGATCAGGATCGATTACACTGCAAATCTTTCTTTGGATTATTTTTTTTTTTCGAGAATTTTGGGATAAAAAGCACCCGACCAGATATGACAACAGGATCTAATGCATGGACGAATGGTAGATTTATATATGTGCAGGATGAATTCTGACTAGAAAAATTGTCTGGACCGACACAGAGACGCAATCTATCGAACAGTTTATTTAGCTATAGATCTGATATATTTGTCCCATTTTCGGTTAGGTTGAAAAAAGTGCCTTCACTATGCCTTGTGAGTATCAATTTTTCTAATCCATCTTTTCTCAATATATGCCCTAGAAACTGTCACTTTCTGATGCTAAATGTGTGTCTTTTTGTTTCCATTTCAGGCAAAACGCTTATATATAAAGCTTTGCTGTAGAGATCAAAAGTGGATTCATGTCTTTCTTAAGAGAATTATAACAAAAAATAATGCAGTAACTTAAGCTGGAAATCGAACTCGGTTCGCTGAGTAAGCATTCTGATTCGATAACTTTGATGCTGCGCATGTTCCAGGTAGCTTCACTAGCCTGATTCATATTGGCCAAGTGAAAGATGCTTTCCAAATGCTGAGCAAAGAAACAGAAAAAATATCCTTCGAAACAATTCGATATAAATTGTTGGAGTTATTTAATTTTTTTTTTCTTACAATGCCGTTCCATGAAATTAAGTGTAGCTTTCTTCAACTATCGGTCAACTCCTTCCCTCCTTAACTTGGCTAAGGAAAGCATGACCTGTAGTCTCTTTCCCTCTCTTTAAGCTCCCCACCCCACAACAGCTAGATAACTTGCCCACAAATCTGAATGTCGAATTCATATTTTAGCGTTGCCTTTGAAATGATCACACAACCATCAGTTTATCTGCTTGTAAGTTGGTTTGAACATCTTTTTGTCTGTACTTTTTATTTATTTGTTTTAATTTTTGAAATGTTTTAAGTAACTATTGTAAAGTAATTTGGCTCTTAAGTTTGATTTAAAACTTAGTAAATTTTTTAATTTGCCTTTCTTTAGGAATTGGAATAGGTTGTACCTACTATCACCTGATTTTCTTTGCTTAATTTTAAAAATTTCCAACTCTCCATACCCAATTAAATTTAATCTTGTCACTCTTACGTAGCCCCCTGCACATCAGTGGCGTTACCGCCTTGCTCGGGGTGATAAAAAAAAATGAAAGTGTCGGAAGTAATGAGGACTTACGAAGGTGAGGCAACCGTGTCTGTAGTTTGTGGGTCCTAAAGCGCGAATGTCCCATTTATCTCTGCATTTATAGCCACCTTTCAAGAGTGGCAGGATGAGGGGAAGGTGAAGGTTACATGATAAAAGACCTTCCCCACGTTAGTAGTAGCAGCCCTTTTATTTTTATATGGTGATCTGTTTTGTTACCTGACCTAAGCGGAGTGGGGTCGCAAAGGAAGGACATTTTCTTTTGAAACCCGGCTCACTCTGATAGGTCAAATTAATTTTCGACAAAAGAGAACTGAACTGTTATTCAATATCAGTTCTCCTATATGACAGTAAATGCTAGACGATCTATTTACAACTGAAAAATAGGCTGGAAGCAACAGAAATGTGGTTCTACAGGAAGATGCTGAGAATAACATTGACCGAACTTGTGAGCAACGACAAAGTTTTAGAGATAAGGGCAACAAAAATATTTTATAAATTGAAATTTCTGGGGTACATAATGTGTAAAAAAAGGCTTGGAAATTTTGATACTCACAGGACAGACTGAATTTAAGAGAAACAGTGAAAAGTAACATAAAACATACTAGGCGAGCTTGAGTAAATGAAAGGCGAAGCAATGTTTTGGAGATATGGTTAAAGAGAAATAAGATAAATATTATTAAGACTTACAAAGAGAAGGGGAATTGTAAAGAGCCATGATTTCCAACATCTTGAAGTGACACAGCACATAAAAGAAGTGCTACTAGAAGAAAAATAGTATTTGTATTTGTTTTTATATTTTATGAAGCACTAGCAGTATAGCCCAACGTTGCTCGGGTGTAATGAAAGCTTTAAAACTAATCCATGGTCCTGGAGCTCAGACTCTTTGGACGTTGGCACGAAAGACTAAAAAGCAATAGTTATTTCCAGTTAGACTGAAAGAAAAATGAATGGATGTAAGTCAAATTTTGATTTCCTGTTATCGATATCAAATAAGTTTTTTTCGTCGTAAACTGAATTTTGAATGCTAAATAAGTCCTCTGAGTAAATGGTATCATGGTTGTAACTAAAACTACAATTATATTTACTTAGAGCCAAACTTGAAGCAAAAACTAAAATAAAAGGGCTGAAACATATACAGACATACAGGCAGATAAACAGACACACACACACAAACATCTTGCCTCGATTTTCATCGATTTTCTGCACTATTGTAAGAACTGCAACCTTGAAACTTTTGAATATTGTTTCTTATGTCTTTGTCTATTTGATTACAATCTGACCACTCCTTCTATAACCCAATTTTTTCGATTGTCGATTTTCGATATTTATCTTGGGTACCTCGATACAAAACCTAGCTAAGAACACTCGCAGAGGCTTATAGTACAACTGTGGATATTTTTAAGAAAATCGGTTCAGCCGTTTCGGAATCTATAGGTTACGGACACACACACACACACAGACACACACACACACAGACAAAGTTCCATTTATAAATAAGTTTAAATAGTTAGTAATTTTTACTTTTTTGCTATTTTGACTCAAAGTACTTCTACAGAAGGATACCATGGACCAAACATGGAACAATAACAATATTTTGGAGAGGATGCAAACGAAACAGAAACTTATATTTAGCATCAGTAAGAGACAGCTGAGATATCTGAGCCACGTAATGAGGAAGGAGAGCTTAGAGAATCTAATGCTCACAGTACGGATAGAGAGAAAGAGAGACAGGGGAAGCATACTTGATGAACTGTACCAAGTGGATGGTGGAACGGAGTTTGAGAGAGATATCAAGACAAGAAATGTTAATAACCACAATGGATAGTGGAGGTCCATGATCGCCGACTTTCTGAAAGGACACGACACATTAAGTAGAAGATGGGAATCATTGTCAATTATTATGTTTTGAGATTCAGTATTGTCTAAGATGTGCGTTGTGGTGCATTGGATATCGGCTCGGAACGAGAAATCGGGGAACCGAGTTCGAATTCCAGCCGAATTCATTGCATTCACTTACGCGCAAATACCCTTGGGAAAGATATCAATCCGTCTATTCCTTCCAGTTATGGGTTAAATAACAGGACAGATTGGGTTCTATAGCCTTGGTCGGCAACCACTCTACCGCAGAAAGCAATGGCAACCTACTGCGGGATAATCTTCTGCCCAGTCAGTCATGTCTCGAGAGAGAGAGATGATCGCCCAAGCGTGTTTCACGTATGGCACTTAACTGACTGATTGTCTAAGAAGAAGAATTTTTGTTAAAATTAATAAGTCCTTAAATTTTAAGTCATTTTCTTGCTCCAAAATAATTCATCTGGAAACTAACTTGTCCAAATCATATAAGTACGTTTACAAGATACGATTATACACTTACATGTTTTTATTTAGATTTTTTTAGTAACGATATGTCACTATCTGTGCCGTTCTGTCCAGGAATGTGTTCGGCCAAAAACTGGAAGCTTACGTGCTCTTCGCTCAGAAACGGAACGCCCGCATAAAATCAACTGAAACTCGTGAGAGTTAGCCACAAATTTCCGCACAATCAATGTCCTGTTTTATTAATAAAGTCTTTTTTGCCAAATACAGTAAATAATAATGTTAGGTTGCACGTAAAATAATGTCCTATTTTAGAATCAACTTTTGTTCATGAATTAATGTACTTAAACACTGTTTAAGTCATTAGAAACAGGAGCACTACATTATTGTGTAGGTGTTCGTTATGATAATGTGGATATCAGGTCGGGAACAGAAATTAGAGAGTCGAGTTCGAATTCCAGTTGAATATACAGTTCCGAACAAATACCCTTGGGGAAAGGTCGCTTTTCCCTCCAGATATGAGCTAAATAGCTGGATAGATTGGGTTCTATAGATGTGGTTAGCAATCAATCTACCACAGAAAATAATGTCAACATTCTGCCTAGTCATTCATGTCTTTTTCTAGACATGATCACCTAAGAGTGCATCACATAAGGCACTTTACTGACATACAGCTATATATTTCTGCTATCGGGTTACAAAATTTTTTTTCGTCGATTAACGAATGCGTCGAATTTTGCTTAACTTAATGTACCTTCAACTCATTTGTTGGCAGTAAACTCTGACAGTGATGCTCTGGTTAGATTCCAAAAATTAGTAATAGATAATAGATAGCGCCATAGGTAGGCCACCAGAAAGTCATCATAATATTTTTCTGTTTCGGATTTAGAAAGTGTTTGGGTTCTTCGACATGAGCAAGCAATTCAGTCGATTTCACTGACACCTTGACGTGGGTTTTGTTCCACTAGTGCTTTCAGGTGTTAATTACCAATTAAAGATGGAATTTCTTTACCATTTTAAAAATCAAGACTCGTATGTGCATTGTTGTGCAGTGGATATTGATTAAGAGTGACAACTCGGGGAGCCGAGTTCTAATTCTATTTGAATTCCGTGCATTCACTTACGCGCAAATATCCTTGGGAAAGATATTAATCCGTCTATTCCCTCCAGTTATGGGTTAAATAACAGGACAGATTGATTCTATAGCCTAGGCTGGCAACCAGTCTACCACGGAAAGCAATGGCAACCTACCGTGGGATAATCTTCTGCCCAGTCAGTTATGTTTCTTTCGAGACATGATCACCCAAGCGGGTACCACGTATAGCACTTAAATGACTGATCCCCAATGGAGTACTTCATAAATTAGCGCTATACTGTCCAATCACGAACGGGTCCGTCACCCTTGCTCTGTCAATAATGGCAGAAATTTGAAAAGCATTATAAGCAAGCTTGTACACATGCAAAAGGAAAAAAAAAAAGAATTATAACAAACTAGCAGTATAGCCCGGCGTTGCTCGGGTGTAATGAAAGCTTTAAAACTAATCCATGATCCTGGAGCTCAGACTCTTTGGACGTTGGCACGAAAGACTAAAAAGCAATAGTTGTTTCCAGTTAAAGCGAAACCGGAGACGGAAAGAAAAATGAATAGATGTAAGCCAAATTTTGATTTCCTGGTATCGATATCAAATAAGCTTTTTTCGTTGTAAACTGAATTTTGAAGGCTAAATAAGTCCTCTGAGTAAATGCTATCACGGCTGAGACTAAGAACTACAATTATACCCGAACCCGAAGTAAAAACTAAAATAAAAGGGCTGAACAAAATCCAGACATACAGGCAGATAAACACACACACGCACACACAAACATCTTGCCTTATATATATATATATATATATATATATATATATATATATATACATATTATCAATTTTTTTTGCACTAATGTAAGAACTGCAACCTTGAAACTTCTGAATATCGTTTCTTATGTCTTTGTCTATGAGTGTATCAAATTTGATTAAAATCGGACTACTTCTTCTATAATCCGATTTTTTCGATTATCGATTTTCGATATTTATCAGGGGTATCTCGACACAAAACTTAGCTAAAAACACTCGCAGACGCTTATAGTACAACTGTGTAAATTTTCAATAAAATCGGTTTAGCCGTTTTGGAGTCTATAGGTAACGGACACACACACGCAGACAAACTTCCATTCATAAATAAGTTTAGATTAGCTATTTTCAGGGAAGTTTTCTTAAAATATGAGAAGAAATCCTTTTTTTTTTTTCATATTTTAACTGTTACATTGTAATTTATTTTTGTGTTGTTTTGAATAGGAACGTTCATCCCGAGTCTTCACTTGTAGGGGGCAGCTGAATTTAAAGCTGTGTGTGTGTGTGTGTGTGTGTGTGTGTGTGTGTGTGTGTGTGTGTGTGTGTGTGTGTGTGTGTCTGTCTGTCTTTTGAGTATATAATCAGATTTCACTTAGATTTTTCTATTTTTTTTTTTGTGGGGTGTTTCTGCTTCCGTCACTTTTGTTATTAAATATCCCGCATTGTGTTAATAAAAGATCTGCTAAGAATAGTACGAGGATGTGTGTTTTGGTGGAGTGGATATCAGCTCGGAACGAGAAATCGGAGAACCGAGTTCGAATTCCAGTTGAATCCATTGCATTCACTTACGCACAAATACTCTTGGGAAAGATATTAATCCGCTTCTTCCCTCCAGTTATGGATTAAATAGCAGGACAGATTGGGTTATATAGCCTTCAACCAATCTACCGCAGAAAGCAATGGCAACCTACTACGTAATAATCTTCTGCCCAGTCAGTCATGCCTCGAAAGAGACATGATCGCCCAAGCGTGTTTCACGTATGGCACTTCACTGACTGAAGAATGGTACACCGTTGTAAGAACCTGAACTCTAATTAGAACATGAAATAGACTAAAAATTACATGGACGGAGCCAGTAAACAGCAAAGACGTCTTAAAGAAAATGATACCAGAAAGAAAATTTATAATCAAAATCAGGAAAATCCAGCTGAAATCCTTTCAAGGAAGATGAGCATGGAAGACCTGACTCTCACAATGCATATTGTGAACAAAAGAAACAGAGGAAGGCAACTATCCACTTGACTAACTCGAGTGAATCGTTGGTGGAGTTGGGTACAGGATCATAATCAATGAGCTAAAAACTGCTAAGAGCCATACTAGATAGAAAGTTGTGGATGGCCATGATCTATCTCCCGAGGCAACGGGGGACATAAAAGATGTCTTATGGCTCAGGCTCGCTCCCGTAAATGTGGACAATGCTAAAAATAAAAAAAAATCTTCAATGTATTCATATTGCTTTTTAACAGCATTGTTGAATTATCTTATTATTTGTCGATTGTTGTCGAGCCTTTAGCTGTCAGTGAATTTGTGAGCAACTTTTCGGCGCTCTACGCCCTCGTCAGGTTAATGACTGATGTTCTCGAGAGATATTTCGCCTTTTTTGCTGCTTCTTTATTTCGGAGTGCGTCTTCTTTTCAAGAAGACGCATCATAGCTAACCGACAAAAAGGGTGAAATATCACTCAAGAACTTCAGTCATAACCTGACGAAGACGTATAGCGCCGAAAATTTGTTCACAAATTTACTGACAGCTAAAGGCTCGACAACAATAGACAAATAATCAAATAAAAAAAGACTGATGTAACGTTCTCAGCTGACATCCAGTGGAACGACGATATTAAATCCATTGCTAGATCAGCTGCTAAGAAAGTTGGTTCAAGGTGTCTGGCGCGACAATTTTTCTCTCCAGAATCTATCGTACATATATCTATAAGTCTACCATTCGTCCATGCTTAGAATATTGCAGCCTCTGCTATTTATCTATGATTAAGTGGTCCTTCTATTTATCTTGAAATCTTTGATGAAAATCGAAAGAAGATTCAGCAACGTTATTAGTCCTTATTTAGCAGCTCGGCTTCGGTTACTTTCTCACAAACGTAAATTTGCCTTTCTGTGTCTGTTCTAGAAACACTTTCAAGATAATTGTTCGGATGATCTCTTCGCCATGGCACATCGTTTTATTGAATTTAACCCTCTAGGGCCATTCGTATCATATTTGATACAGTATTTCCCTATAAGGAAACATTTGGTATTTCCCTATAAGGAAACATGGCCCTAGAGGGTTAAGAGAAATATTTTATAAATTTCAAATGAAAGTAGTACTGACTGCTCAGTCAATGAATACCAAATGTTTCCTTATAGGGAAATACCAAATGTTTCCTTATAGGGAAATACTGTATCAAATATGATACGAATGGCCCTAGAGGGTTAAGCGCAGTACTAAACTGGCGTCGAGATCTGAACAATTTACCGCTGAGCAGGCTAGATGTAACCGTAAATTCTATTCTAGCAACTTCTTTTCTCGCATTTCCAGCATGAGAAACTTCTTTCCGAATCCAAGTTTTCCAGCCAACTTTAATCTGCAAAAATGTATCCGACCTTGTCACATCTAGTCGGGTGCCCCTGCTATCCACCTAGGAGCCCTTGACAAAATCCAACGGAGAATCTGTAATGTGATCGATCCCATGCTGGCAGCTCAGATACAGTCACTTTCTCCCTGGCGCAATGGGGCGTCTCTTTGTCTCTTCTATAAGTACTTTCACGGCTTTAGCTTCAATGAACTTAGCTCACTGGTGCCCCTATATATGAATTTAATCGAGCCACAAGATTAGCAACTAGGTTCCACCATTTCACTGTGAAACCAATAAAATGTAAACACAAATTCTACTCCAACAGTTTCTTTTCTCGCACTTCCCACCTATGGAATTTCCTTCCGTTTACTTGCTTCCCTGGCAATCTCCAAGAGTTTAAATGTAAAGTCAATAGTTATCTCCTATCTTGCTAACTTGCATCCTCTTTCTCATGCTCCTTTCTCCGTCCACTCCACTGTCAGTATCTTAACCCTTCTCTTACCCACTTCCAGACACACCCTATAACCTGTCACTCTTTTTCGTAACTTTCCTTCTGCGCGTCAGTGGCAGTAGACTGCATTGCTTGGGGCGATATGATTATAAAAAAATAAAATAAAATAAAATGCTAATCGCTATTTACTGTCCACCTAATTACCTTTCTATTTCAGCTCATTACTCATATTTGTGTTCCTAATTCTGGCAACCCAGTAACCTCTTGAGTCTTAGTGACTCGCATGGGGTGAAACCGATAATAAAAAAAAAAATAATTTATTTGTTTTCCCACTTGCCACGTGATTTTCTTTGCGTTGGTTTGGTTCGTTTTAACGTGCCTCACCTTACGAGACTTCCGGTAGTTACATTGTGATTATTACCAGACGATTTGCGTCGGCATGGCGGTAGGCAGATTTTTTACTGCCGGCCCTCGGCAATGCATTGGAATCTCAAGCATCTTGAAGTGAAAACGAATGTTTGGAAACCAAATCCAAGCACTCGCCCGCACCTGTTTTGAGTTCATTTCTCGAACGAAATATGTACAATTTACTTACGCACACATACAAACATAAATACACTGATGTAAATAGGAGCACACACCCGCGCGCGCGCTTTCGCACACACATAAACACACACACACATACATACATAAATATATACACGGGAGATAAAGATATATAATTCTTATATATCAAGAACAATTTTTGGAAAAGATGTATGAAAAATGTAAAAAGTTCTCATGTGACGCGTTTCGTGCTTTAGAACGTCATCATTTTCTTTTCTTTTTTTTTGCGTTGATGTGAATACACATAAGCACCAACGGGAGGCACTAGGAATTTTCAATTTTAAAATCATATATATATATATTTATATAATGTATCGAGGCAGCAAATAATTTTCTAAACATATACTGTTAAATATAAGAGACAATGAATGCCTATTATGTTGGAGAATTTTTGTCTTTATTTTCAACTAAAATTAAAGACAAAATACGATGTTTAGAACGGCTCATGATTAAACATAATAGACATTCATTGTCTCTGATATTTGACAATATATATATATGTGTGTGTGTGTGTGTGTGTGTGTGTGGAATATCCAGCGTTTTTCATTAGGATTCCTTTTTGCTTTGGTTTCTGTTCCCGGCACTTTTGTTATTAAATATACAACATTCTGCCAGAAATGGTGAAACGTTGTAAGAACCTGCCTGCAATATTACTGTAGATGATCTCGCGATTAAAGCACTTTCTAAAGATTTTCGTTTTTTAGAATTCTTTACTTTTTTAAAATTTCCTATTTTTGAATTTCAAATTCCCAGTATTTCAAGTTCGAGTGTATGAGTATTCACATCATCATAGAAAACTTAGCCTGATGAAGTCCTAAAGAACGTAACGCGTCTCACGAGCACGTTTTCTCTCTTTCACACACACACACACACACACATACACACACACACACACACACACACACAGCTTTAAAGAACGTTCCTTTTCAAAAACACAAAAATTACGTTACACATAAAACATGAGGATCAAATAACAATATCGGAAAAATATCATCCTTGAAAATGGCTAGTGAAATGGCTGAAAGCGACTGAAAAGTCAAAACTTCTAGAACATCTTTGCACTCCTTATCTCCAGCAAAACAAAATACTGGAAAAATTAAATAAAAAATTATTAAAATCTTCATTGTCGATTCTTTTTAAGGAAACCTTGTTTGAAAGATAAAATGTTGCCCAAATATATATGTATTCGTCATCCACATACAAGCATGTATCACAGCTCATCAGTGTGGCTAGATATCCACTTGCTTCTGGCCGGGATCGAAACTTTATCGATTATGATGTCAGTCAAAGTCGCTAACCCCTAAGCCATAGGTGCATGGAATCAAGGCAGGGAAATTTTAGCGTCTTATACATCAACGGTGTATATACGGTGTATATACACGCCAGTCAATTCATTGATGAAAAGTAATGCATAATATATATATATATATATATATATATATATATATATATATATATATATATCCTTGTGTTACGATACTTTCTGTTTTTGTATATCTGCTGAAATCATTTCCTGTCTGTATGCAAGTGGTTTGTTGCCAATATAGGATCTTAATTGTCCTAATATCTTTTCCGAATATGTCAAGGGTGCTGAGCATCTTTGTGGCGTACTTTGTCAAACGTTTTTGTGTAAAGCACACGTGCAGGTCCTTCTTTTTTTTTTTTTTTTTTTTTTTACTGATATTTCAGATAAAATTCTGAGCATAAATATCGCGTTCCTTGTTCCGGTATCTTTAACTAACCCACACTATTCTTGTCCTATCTCTGGCCCGATTCAACTCCGCGCTCTGTTCATGAAAATCGCGACTATGGGTTTTGTTATCTGGCTCATTAAACTGATTGTTCTGTAGACTTTATATTTCTTTGCACCTCGCTTCTTAGATAGTGATATGAAAACTGATCTGCTTAAGATTTTTGGTATATCGCCCTTGTTGTAGATTTCGTTTATTACTTCTCTGTTTCTGTCTATGCCAAAGCCGTTTAAGGTTGTCAGTATCTCTGTTACAATACTATCTGATCCTGCTGCTTTGTTTCAATTTGGCCATTGGGGCTTCCACTTTCTGGTTCGTCGGTATTTCTGTATATTGCTGGCATCTCTGTTGCCGTAGAAGAGATCTCCAGTATATTCCTCCCATCGATGTAGTATTTTTTCTTTCTCTAATATGAGCGTTCCATCCTTAGACTCTATTTACTATTTACTTCCTGTTACTGAGTATGTCTTTTGTTCTTTTATTTTTTTTATTTGTATGTATATCTCCTTTATTTGTTGTGCTAAGTCTTTCTATTTCTGGGTATTTTTTTGAGCCATTCTTTTTAGCAAATCTGCATTTCTTCCTTATGTAGTCCTGGGCATCACGGTAAACTGCATCAGGCAGCAAGGCCTCTGATTGAGAGGTTGTGAGGAGCATAGAACCACCTCTTAATTTCTCTTGTTCCCAGGTCTACCCTGACTCGGAATGGTAGCACCTGTTAGGGTCCCCCAAACTGGGGTCAAAACACTTTGAAAGTATAAAAATATAGAAATTATTCATTTTTGAAAGAAAAATATTACCAACCATACATTTTTGAAAAAAAAATGCCATAACACATTTTTGAAGGAAAAAAAAATAATTCTCGGTAAAACATTTTTGAATTCAAAACTAGAAGACATTTCAGTTTTCTAAAATAAAAAAAGAATAAAAACAAAAAAAAATTCATTAAAATCTCACTAAATCAACCATCTCACTATAACCAAACATTAAAAAAATATCTTAAAACTCCACCTTTTTGGTATTAAATAACCCACAGAGGTTGATATTCCGTTAAACAAAACCCAAACTCATCTTCCTGGTGTCCTTGTGTAGTTTCCTGTATTCCGTGCCATGAATGACATTGTTTTCTGTCTCATTTGCATCATCTCAAGAATTTCCTCAGTGATCCACTTATTTTTTTCTCCTACGCCGTTTTTCTTTTGGGATGATATCGTTTGATTATGTCACTAGAGCTTTTCTTAGTGCGTCCCATTCTGAGTTTTTGTTTCTTATATCTCCTTAGTATTTCCTTTTAACGCTGTCTGTATATATTTTCTGCAGGTTCGGGTCATTGACAAGTCTTTTGTATTGCAGTCTAGGGTCTACGTCAGGGTTTTGGTGGACCTGAAGCTGACTACCACCACATTTAATTTCATTGTGTTCATTTTTTTTTACTTTTTTTCAGCGCAGTTCTATCGATTGTTACTTAAACTTTCCGATTATCAAAAAAAAATTAGAAACATTACAATAATTAAACAAATTTGAGTGTGAATCAGTTTCTCATAAAACGTTAAAATAAATCGATCCTCCATTTTCAATCCACTCGCGTTGGGGTCGTTTTATTTATGTCAACTTTTTGTTTCCAAAATGGAGGATCGATTTACTATAAAGTTGTATGAGAAACTGGTGCCTCCCATAAAATTGTTTAAATATTGAAATTTTTTCAATTTTTTTTTTTTTGTCATTCGTAAAGTTTGAGGTGTAAAAGATAATATTGCACTGAAAAAAGTCCAAAAAATTGGATAATGAACAAATTTACAGGTGGCGGTAATGTCGTACCGCTGACTGGTTTCAAAATGGAGGTTTGATTTAAATAACATTGTATGAGAAACTGATTCACCCCAAGAAAATGTTTAAATATTGTAAGTTTTCAAATTTTTTTTTTTCTCAGTCGTAAAGCTAATGGGGTAATCGATAGGACTGCGCTGAAAAAAGTTAAAAAGAATGAACGATAACGAAATTAAACGTGGTGGTAGTCTGCTTCAGATGCGCCGAACTTTCAATCTCAGAAGTTTCGTCCTTAACGTGCATTTTGGATATGTTTTGCGAATAGCTTGTTAATATTTGTCTATATTTCTGAGATGAGATAGTATTTAGAGTATTTACATTATTCGGACTATTGTCCTCAGCTTTGTTGCCATTTGTACGACGTTTCGGTCGTTGTACACTCCGGCCTTCTTCAGGTGCTAGGAAGAAGTTACTTGTTCAGTAGTGGTGAACAAGTAATTTGAAGGGTTAAAGGGAGATAACTCATGACTTCCAATAGAGACTTTACACAAGGAATGAGGATGATATACCCCAGTGATTGTAAAAAAGGATTCGGTTCGAAATTCTTAGCACCTAAAGAAGGCCGGAGCGTACAACAGCCGAAACGTAGTACAAATGGCAACAAAGATGAGGACAATAGTTCGAATAATGTAAATACCGCTTGTTAATAGTTATACAGTTTGGTTCTTCGTTTCACTTTCTGGGTTTCTTCAATTGTCTTGTTCTGGGAACCAGCTGTTGGTTATTATCTAGTCATTCGCTGTGCATCCTTGGAGCCATTTCTTTCCGCCAGCCGTTTCACCTTCCCTCTTTTTTCTAACTTCGGAATTTAGGTCTCCCGTGATAATTCTTGATTTCTTATGTCTTGCACTAAGTCTTGGCATCGTTTAGCATAGAATGGAAGGATTCAATTTCTTCCGTACTTTGTGTTGTCTGTGTATATATCACTTTGACCGATATATTTTGAGGCCTCCCTTTAAGTTTGACTACAAGAATTTATTCAGATATCTGGAAGTATCCATTCTTTTCACCCCAGAGTATATAGTCCTGTGGTTGTCACTGATAAAGTTTCCGTCGTTTGTTTTTCAGAAAAACGTATCCCATCTAAACAATATCCAAATAGTCAAAACCACTTACAAAACTATTATGGATATAATGAGATCTAAAAATTAAAAAATAACAATAATAACTCAGAAGCAGGCATATAGAAAATAAGTTGCCAAAACTGTTCCTCACAATACATTAGAGAAGCATACAGAAATAAAAAAAAAGTATCTATGAACACAAAAGGGACCTCATAAATAACAACTAATCAAATGCACTGAATAAAAACACAGAAATAAATGCTGCCACAATTTTAACCTAAAAAGCCATACTCATCAAAAGAGAAAATAATTTCCTCAGAAGAAAAATTTTCGAAAATACCGCCATCGAATATTGCCAAAATATTAATCTGTGCCCCGGTTTTTCCTAATCTCACAATTTCTAATAGAACTATTTCACAAAATATACCACAATCATATCAGAAAATTAAAAGAAAACGGTTAAGTTCCTTGCTATAAAATATGTTTTGCATTAGAAAATTCTCGTCTAACATGAAAAATGACGTTTTTAAATGTTTAATATTTTTAATTGGCCTAATAAAATATTTATGGCCGTTGTTATAATTTGTGAGTTACAGACAACATTGTGTTTTTGTTTGTAGATACTTTATTTCAAATAAATTCATTTTATTTTGGGCCTTGATAAAATTCGGCAGTAGACAAAACGTGTCGGTCACAACTAAATATACTTTTTCGCTTGCTTCTTTGGTCATACTTTGGTCTACAGATTATATCTGAGAATAATAATACATTGACGATATGACAAAAAGAATACACACATGTGCCGAATCAGAAAATACAAAAAAACAAAAACTACTACTCATCTCGGGGTTCTCGAAAAAAAAATTAAACTGTGGCTCCCCTCTGTCTTTTCTACAAATATTTTCACCGCTCTAACGAGATTATCACCCTGGTTTCCCCTCTATGTGAATTTACTCGGGCTACTAAATTGGCAACTAGGTCCCATCTTTTTACAGTCAAAACAGCCAAATATAACCGCCAATTCTACTCAATCAGTTTCTTTAACTGCAGTTCCCGTCTGTGGAACTCCATTCTGTATACTTGCTTCCCTGATAGCTAGAATCTCTAAGAGTTTAAGTGCTACGTGAACTGCCATTTTTTATCTCTTTGATTCCCATATTTCTCTTATCCTTTCCCCGCCACTCCCTGCATCTTGTTCTTCATTCTCGCTCTACTCTCACGTAACACCCTGCGTACCAGTACTCCTATTATTTTCTTATACCTTCTCCAACACTCAATATATCTTGTTGCTCTTCTCGCTTTCCTCTCATATAACCCCAGCGCACTAGCGAAATGATCACACACACACACACACACACACACACATATATATATATATATATATATAGTGTATGGTTAGATCTTGAAAGCTGCCAAAATGCGTTTAGTAAAATACAGAAAGGTAAAGAATTTTTGGGGTATTGCCTATTTATTATACATTAATATTTCGCGATCAAAATCTCATCTTCAGAATGGCAGGGAAGCGTGTGTCTGTCCGAATGAGTCCATGCCTTTCAAGGAATGGTCGTTCCTGGCTGCTGCTGCTGCTGTGGCTGCTGCTGCTGTCATTAATTGTAGCTTGTGTGTGTGTGTGTGTGTGTGTGTGTGTGTGTGTGTGTGTGTGTGTGTGGTATATATACGTGTGATTGACAGTTGGGACCTCTTTCTGGTCTGATGATATTAGTCTGCTTTAATATGTGGCATTGTGACAGCCTTCAAGCCTCCAAACACCTAATATGCAGAATCCCTCAAGCAAATTACAAAACTTTGCTATATATATATATTGGTTTCAATCTATGACAATAGTATTTAGCGCAACGTTTGTCTAAAATAATTATTCCTCTTCTATGTACCGTCTCTTTTAGGGCGTTGACGTTTATGGCTCTCCACAATTTTCTGCCCTTTGTAGGTCTTAATAACTTTTGTCTTTTTGCCCTGTCTCCTTAAACATACTTCGCCATCCATTTAGTCACTGCTCGTCAGGTAGTTTGAACGTTGATTTCCTTTGATCACCTTCAGTCTATCTAGTGAGGATCAGAATTCCCAAGCACCCTTTCCTCGTTATATGCCCTAAAAATTTCAACTGTCTCTTCCTGATGTTAAGTATGTGTTATTTTGTTGTCACTGTCTCTCAAATTTTATTGTTGCTCACACGTTCGGTTTCTGGGTATGACGGTAAAATGCATCCAGCAGCAAGGCCTCCGATTGAGAGGTTGTGAGGAACATGGAACCACCTCTTAATTGCTGTTGTTCCCAGATCCACCCTGACCCAAAGTAGTTAAGCTCCTAGCTATGGGTAAATAGTTAACCCCGAAACTGCGGTGAAATCCCTATGAAAGTATAAAAATACACTTTTATAGAAATATATACATAAAAATAGACTTTTATGAAAAATATACGTTTCTGATGGAAAAATATTACCAACAATACATTTTTAAAGGAAACAATTATTACCATAACACATTTTTGAAAGAGAAATAATTATTACCAGCAATACATTTTTGAATCAAGTCCCAAGTAGGCATCTACGCAGATGACACTACAATATACTGCCGCACCAGTAAGAAACCTGTCGTGGCGGACAGACATAATCTCGCTGATGACCTTGAACGGTATCTACACTCTGTGGTGAATTGGGGCAAGAAGTGGCTTGTCAACTTCAATGCGTCTAAGACCAAGCTGTTGTCTGTCAACCATTACAGGCAACCTCTCCTGCCTCCCATAAGCATGGACAAAGTGATTGTGCTGGAGAGCAATATACTACGCCTCCTAGGACTTACCCTGTCCTCAGACTTCAAATGGAACCACTATATTGAATCCATAGCAAAATCTACTGCTAAGAAGGTTAGGTCACTATGTCGATCCAGGATGTTTTTTCCGCCTGAATCCATCCTGCATATATACAAGTCAACCATCCGTCCGTGCATGGAGTACTGCTGCCATTTATGGTCAGGCGCCCCTGCCGTTCTCCTCAGTGTTCTCGACAGGCTCCAAAGGAGAGTCTGTAATGTGATAGGTACTGATCTGGCGACTCGACTGCAGCCACTTCCCCACCGTCGAAATGTGGCCTCCCTTTGTTCTATAAATACTTTCATGGCTTCTGCTCGGACGAACTTAAGTCACTGGTGCCTCCTCAACAGGTGTTTACTCGTGCAACCAGACTAGCAACTGGGTCCCACCCATTCACAGTCAGGTTAGCCAAATGCAGACGACAATTCTACTCCTGCAGCTTCTTCTCTCGCATTTCCCGCCTGTGGAACTCGCTCTCATATTCTTGCTTTCCTGACGGCTACAACCTCCAGAAATTTAAATGCAATGTCAATACTCATCTATTAACCACTGGACTCTATCTCTATCCCCACCCCCGTATATCCTTTCCCTTTCTCTCCACCTATGTATCTGTCATCGCACCTGCTTTCTCAGCTTTCTATTGCTTCTTTCTAACTAGTTTGTACTCCTCACTCTTTTCTAATTAATCTTTTTACAGTTATGTAGGCCCCCGCTCATCAGTGGCATTTCTGCCTTGCTCGGGGTGAAATGATTTTAAAAAAATCTTGAGGACATCTTGAGTTTTCTAAAAAATAAGAAAAAATTTCTTCAAAATCTGAGTAAATCAACCTTCTCACTATCACCAAACATTAAAAACAATACCTTAAAACCTTACCTTTTTTGGCATTAAATAACCCACAGAGGTGTTGATATGCCGTTAAACATAACTCAAACTGAAACTCAATTCTGCAGAACAACATTTCTGCTGTTTCACGTCTCTTCTTCATCTGAGTTTAGATTTTCCAGTATTTACTGCAATATAAGAGGGCTGAAACACTATATAAGCGTCTTTTCTTTGTTTCTAACTAATGTTTTTCTCTTTCCAATTCTTGGCTCGCATAAGTTCATTCATAAAAAGACAATAAGTTTCCTCTTTTTAGTCTTTTCTTCTAACATTAACTATCTAAGACCTTTACATAAGTCTTATATGCGTAAGTCTATAGATCTTATTCTAGAAAATAAGTACATGATTGATTTGTCTGTTTAACGTGATATCAACACTTTATGGCTCATTTAATGCCGAAATTTAATTTTCTTGTGAGCCTTGAAGTAATAAAAATATGATACATATTATTCTGCTTTCACTATTATAATAGATACTCAGCTTTTGTGCATAAGTTAGCTTGTGTGGAAATAATTACTTGAGGCGGTGATATGCGTTTTTAATGTTGTTTTTTTATAGTTATATATTGTAATACAGTTTAATTTCTTCAAGAAACTGTAGCATATTATATGGACTAAAATCATGAAAGAGTTTTTACTTTGGTCGTTTGGTAGTGCATTAAATGGATTTTTTTTAATCATTTCGCTCCAATCAAAGCGGTACTGCCACTGATGTGCAGGGGGGCTATATAAGAGAGTTAAAGTTTTAGTGCAGGAGGAGAGTGAAGACAAAGACGAACCAGCTACAGGAGGTGAAAGAGAAAGGGCAAGAGAAGGATGTGAACACAGCAGTGAAGACAATTGCGAAAGGAAAAGAACAAGATATACGGGGTGATGTAGAAAGAGTTGGAGTCAAATGGATAAGAGATGGGAATTGACTTCGCATTTAAATTCTTGGAGGTTATAGCCGTCAGGAAATCAAGTATATGGAAGGGAGTTCCACAGGCAGGAAGCGCGAGAAAAGAAGCTGCTGTAGAATTGTCGCCTGCATTTGGTTGATCTAACTGTAAAAGAGTGAGACCTTGTTGCCAATCTGGTTGCTTGAGTAAATTATTTTGAAAGGGGCACCAGTGACTTAAGTTCGTCAGAGCAGAAGCCATGAAAATATTAATAGAGGAAACGGAGTGAAGCCACGTATCGCCGATGAGAAACTGTTTGGAGTCGTGCTGCCAGGTCGGGACCAATCACATTACAGATTCTCCTTTGGAGCCTGTCGAGAACACTGAGAAGAACCGTAGGGGCGTAGTCGCTACAATTTGTTAGTATATGCGTATTGTTGGTAACCTTACTATAAATATGTATTGTTGGTAATTTTTATATAAAAAAGTACTGATGGTATTTTTACTATAAAATGTATTTTTATACTTTCATAGTGTTTTCTTTTTGTTTCAAGGTTCAAAATTTGTCCATAACTCGGACCCTAACAAATGCTACCACCACCCACGGCTCATGGAGAACCTGAGAACAACAGCTATTAAGATGTGGTTCAACGCTTCTGAAAACCTCAAATCTACCAATCAGGGGCCTTGCTGCCGGATGTAGTCTATCGTCATACTAAAAATAAGTATAAGCGACAAACAAAAAAACTGTATATGCAAACTAAAAAAAAATGCTTAAATTAGAATCTTCTTCTAATTTCCGTGTCCATTCAGGAAGCGATCATAGCCTTCCACATCTTTCTATCTCTTGTAGATTTTAACACCCTTTCTCGTGTTACCTCTCTCAAACCCTGCTCTGCCATCAATTTGCTCAAGCCCATAGAGTGTCATTCGTTGTTTTCCCTTGTGTTTCTTTCCCTATATCTGTCCTGTGAGTATCACATTCTCCAAGCCCTTCTTCCTCATTACATATTCCAGAAACTTCAGCTGTCTTTTCCTGATTTTAAATATAAGTTACCTTTTTAGTTTCCATCCTCTCCAAAACATTGTCGTTGCTCATATGTTCGGTCCGTGGTGAAAAAAAAACAAACTTCTGTTGTATCGCCGAGATGGATACAATACACAGAGAAAGTGTGCGGCGGTATTATTCAGCACAATATCCGGTGTTAAACTGAAATACACAGAATAGTACAATAGTTACAATGACAGACAAGGCAGAAATTACAACACAGAGAGGATGAGTATAGAAGTAACCAGTCCGAATATTATTCGAACAACACTCTAATATTATGCCTCGAATGCTACTATTCTTTACTTAAATAGACTATTTAAGACGATGGGACATTTCATCATTGAGAGTGCTGCAGGGTAGTTAGCCACTCTACAACATTCCTTCTATGAGAGCGTGAGATGAAAATAATATAATCAAGATATTTTAATACTTAATATTTAATCCTGAGTTTTTAAAACCTAATTTACAACACCAGCTTTTTTTTTTTTAATAGCGGCTCAGGGCTTGTCTTTGTGTACACATCGATAGGATTCTGAGTTAGCGGGTGAAGTGAAATTAAGAGCAGACATTCCTGCCCTCAACAGATTTGCTTTTGGCCATTATGGGAATATTAAATATGGGCTTGTTCTTAAGTTGGTGTTGTCAAATAAATATCCCTCTGTATTATTTTGTTTTCGGTGACCACAGGCAGCTGTGGTGCGCGTAGATCAAAATGCTTAGTTTTGTTTTTTTTTTTTTTGTTTTTTTTATCTTTCCGCCTGCACGTGTTCGTATTTGTTTTTTGTTTGTAAGGTTGTTATTGCGTTCTTTTTCATTTAATATAAAAAGCTCTTTAATGAACTATTTCCATTGCGGAAGACATCAGCTTCCGTTTTTCCTTGTATTGGGTTTTGTTTTAAAGAACAAAGGCCGAATGAGTAAGTTTGTTTACTTATAGACGCAGGTGTCCTTCAATTTTTCTGTCATTTAACTATGCACTCACTGGAAGAGAAATTTAAGTGCTTATGAAACACCCAAGCGCGCTCTCGCGCTTATATATATATATATATATATATATATATACTGTAATGGTTGTTACAATGTTTTTAAATTCATAGTATCACTACACAAAAAAATTTTTCATGTTTCGAATCACCTGAGGAAGAAGCCAAAAAGATAATGGGCTGGCTTCCCATTACATTATATATTTTCTTTTCTGTTCAATTTGTCCCAATAGTGGATATATTGGCGAATCTGGTAGCAGCTTTAGATTTCGCTTCAATAATCACAAACTTAGTATACCCCAGAATAATCTATACTCGTCAATAGCAGCCCATTTCAATCAACCTGGTCATAGTTTAGAAAATTGCAAATGTTTACTAATAGACTCCAATTTTAGTTCTACACACACACACGCAGAAAGAAAGAAAAATACTAGATTTTAAAATTAAACACACACAAGCTAGGGTTAAATAGGGACTTAGGTGTTTTAAATCTTTACAAATATTTCAATAGCTAAAAATTTTTCCAGATATTCCAAAAAATTTTTTTTATCTAAAACAAATTTATAAGTATTATTAAAGATAGATTTACGTTTACTAATATATTTTTTTAATAAAATCTGTCGCTTTCAGCGTCACTTGGTGTAAAACAAACTCTCTCGACAGACGCGTCACGTGATGTAAACAAACGCGTCACGTGTTGTAAACAGAAAATTCACAGACGCTCTCGCGAAATATGTTTCTAATTCAAATTTTAAAATCACTTGTTTCTGATGAAGGACCGAGGGCGGTTTGAAATATAAAATAGAATAATAAAAATAAACAAATACTGTCCAAAATTTACATTTTTAATTCAAAACTATTTATGATGACTTGAAGATTGCGTTTAAATATGAAACAGACTGTCACCACTTTGTTTTGACCTCACTGTACATTTTAATATTTACTTACACTCTGCCACTGATATTAAAAACTTTTACCCATAAATACAGGATACCATAAAAATACATTTTAACCCTAAATATATACAAGGTGTTTAGTAATTCTTGTGATAAAGCAGCAGCCTCTAATTCTTCCCTGTTAACATTATTCTACACACACACACACACACACACACACACACACACACATATATATATATATATATATATATATATATATATATATATATATTGTCCTACGTCGATTGCACAACTCGGAATTTCATGCATTATTCAATCATTCTGTGCATATTTCAAACTGACAGCTTAATAGATTTTAATTCAAGTTCATTCCATGTTTTGGGGAGTTAAATCTTATAAAGTTAAGTACCTAACCAGAGTAAAACTTTAAAAAATACTAAGACTACATGTAGATAAAAAAATTAAAATGAAAATTTTAATTAAGATTTTAAAATTAGAAAATATCAAAATGCAAGGAGATGAAATCAATAGGGGCGTAATTTATAATTATTAAATGTAATATTTGCGGGGTGGAGAGAAAGAAAGAAAGAAAGAAAGAAAGAAAGAAAGAAAGAAAGAAAGAAAGAATGTTAAAGTAATAGAATGAGGAAGAAAGAGAGAAAGAAAGAAGCAAACGTATAGAGAAATCTATATCAATCGGGGTCTAAGTATTTAAGTAAGAATTTTTTCTATTACAACATGTGGTTATTAGATTATTTATTTCTTTGTTGTTGGTAGATTAGGGTTATTTATACAGTTATATAGATGGCATAAGTTACATCTAGAAACGTGTAATCAAATTTAGTTTCAATGAAACTATTTTTCATTTGTTAAATATCTTTAAAAACTTTGTCTTGGGATTTTATGTCCTATTTTACACCCCCCCACACACATTATTACTATAACTTTATATTGTTTAAAAGGGAGTTTGGGCAGCCAAAGTGTTTTTAATTATTTTTGGAGTGTTTTTAGACAATGAAATTAATGTCAGTCGGCTTTAAAACTAAAAACTTGCATTCTCTTTAGTTAGAAGTTAAATCTCTAAGACAGTAGACATTAATTTCACTGTTAAAACATTAGGGATGCCTACTCAAACACGTGTACCCACTAAACATAGCATTTATAGTAGGTCCATCGAAAGAAAAAGGTTCCTGGGTATGATAATAAACTACATCCCTCAGCAAGCCCTCTGATAGGGAGATTTTGAGAATCGTGGAACCACTTCTTAACTGCTGTTCTTCTTCAGGTCCACGCTGATTCGGAGTGATACCATCTGCTAGGGTCCAAGCCATGGGCAAATACTGAACCCACCAAGTAAAAATCAACAGGACAATTTTATAGAAAAATCTCAATCAACGCAAAAATATATATATAACAAAATTTTCAATAATACTTTTTATGATCTATAAACTGTATCTCAAAAGCCTTTCCATTTTTACATAATAACAATATCTCCTAACCGATTTGGTTGCCGATTCAACAGTCAAGTAAGTAAATTTTTGGGAATATTCAAATAAAATTTGCTTAATTGGTAGTAAAACTAATTTGAGTTCCTGCTTTTCTCTCAGAGATACATTTCATCATTTTAAAAAATGTCTTTCTTCTCAGTTAAAACAGTTAAAGCTTATTATAATAAGCTTTAACTGTTTTATTTCATTTTTTTATTATTTTCATTTTCTCCAAGTATTTTAATTTTGCTTATATATATATATATATATATATATATATATATATATATATAGTAAAAATAACCAAAACTAAAATACCTGGAGAAAATCAAAATAGTATTAAAATAAAATAAATTTCAGAAATAGTTTCCACCTCTGCGATATATACATTACTCCTCAGGAATGACTTGAATTCTTTCGGTGACTGGCGTGTGATAACACTGTTTAAATACAATACGTTGAAATTTCTTTACTCGGATTCCATGCGCCTATGCCTTTGGTGGGTAGCGATTCCGACTGACACCAAATCGGTCGAGTTTCAATCTCGGCCAGAAGCAAGTGGATGTGTCTCCCCACACTGGTGAGCTGTGATGCAACGAAACAAGCTTGTACGCGGATGACAAATATATATATATATATATATATATTCTAATGGACATTAGTACATAATGTTTGTTTAAATATTATTAGAAGTTACTTTCTTGAAAGCAATTATTATTTGTATATTTTTTGTTTTCCTTATTCTGCCTCACCCATTTGTTTCTTGGACTGACAGACCCCATCCACCCTTCACCCAATATACTGGAATTTAAAAGTTAGTATTTTTCATACGACTTTTTGGTAGCCAATTCAACTGCCAAATAAGTAAATTTTTTTGAAGATTCGAATGAATTTATTTAACTGAAACTCTTTAGGTTTTTTTTTTCAAAGTTATTGCTCTGACGGTTTAAATCCTTTACTGAATCAGTAATGGATTTCCTGTAATCAGTTCTCAAGTCGGTATCTATGCAGATGACACCACCATTTTTTCCTGTCTCAATTGGAAATTTGCCAATATAGACAAAATAAACCTGGTTGCTGCTTTTAAAACGGACTTTTATCATTTGTTAACTGGAGCAGGAAATGGCATCTTAATTTCAAAACAAAACTGCTCTTTTTTAACCACCATAAGGACACTTTCTTGACAGTTATCATCATGGCATGTCTTCTGGAGAGTAACACACAGCGCCATCTTGGCCTTATCTTTTTAACTGACCTGATGTGGAAAGCTCCAATGGCATCAGCAATCGACATCATTCCAAAGGAAAATGGAGGTAGAAGAAAAATAAGTGGATCACCGATTAGATTCTTAACATGAGGCAGAAAACAATGCCAAAACATGGAACGGAACAGAGGAAACTACACAAGGAAATAAGGATCCAATTTAGACAAACCACCTGCATATGTGCAAGAATCAAATTCAACAAATATGCGAAAATAGAAAGGGGTATAAGACAAGGAATCTATTCAACACGTACAACGAAGCCATGTTGAGGGAGCTGGAACTCCTGCCAAGATTCGTTATTAGCGACCACGGACTGAACAATATAAGCTACGGAGATGATACAGTGCTGATAGAAAACACGGAAAAGAAAATACAGGACTCCCCCCCCCACACACACACAGAAGATAAATATGGAAAGTTAGAAAAAAGGGTAAACTTAAGAAAACTGAATGCATATTCATCAGCAAAAAGAGGACTCTAAAATGCCAACTAATGTTTGGGAATACTAAAATCCAACAGGTGCAGAAATTTAAATACGTGGAAAGTGTTCTGACAGAGGATAGAAAGTGTGACACTGAGATCCGAAGACGAGCTGGCATAGCGAAGGACGCATTTCAAAAGTTAAGCAGAGCATTGAAGGTGTACTGGACTGTTATGTAATATCTGTCATCCTATATGGCAGCGAATGCTGGACGATCTCCTCAGAGATGAAGAAGAGACTTGAAGCAGCAAAAACGTGGTTCTAAAGAAGGATGCTGAGGATACCATGGACTATGGATGTTAACAACGACGAGGTTTTGGAGAGGAAACAAACGAAATGGTGTTATCATCAGGAAGAGACAGTTTAGGTTTCTGGAACTTGTAATGTGGAAGGAGGGTTTAGAGAATCTAATACTCACAGGGCAGATATAGGGAAAGAGAGGCAGGGGAAAGCAGCGTGAGACATATTTGATGGGCTTGATCAAATGGATGGCAAAGCGGGGTTTGGGAGAGATACCAAGAGAACAATCTTAAGAACAAGGGAGAGGGGCAAGTGGAAGCCAATTCTCACCTGAAGGGACACGGCACAGAAAGAAAAGATCTGGAATGACTTATATTAGTTATAAACAGAAGCCCTTGAGAATTTAAATAAGATAATCTACAGTTGCATTTGCTGTTAGGAATGTTGGGTGAACATGTAGGACCAGATTTTTTTTTTTCTCGGTAGAATCCATCTTGTACAATTATAAATCTCCCATTATTTCGTGTATCGAATACAGTTGCTATATCTGGTCGGGTGCTCCTGCTATTCATCTCGAGTTTCTCGACAAAATCCAAAGAAGGATCTGCAATGTAATCGGCCCGGAGTTGGCATGTCGACTTCAGTCACTTTCTCACCGATGTGGCGTGGCTTCCCTCTGTCTTTTCTACAAATATTTTCCTGACAACTGTTCTGATGAGCTTTTTTTTTCCTGGTGCCTCGACTACATGAATTTAAGCGTGCGATATGAGATTGCCATTGAGGTCCCACTCTTTTACCATTGAAACATTTAAATGTAACCGTTCCTTCTAATCCAATAGCTTCTTTTCTCGCACTTCTGGACTGTAGAACTCCTTTCCGTTTATTGCTTCCCTGATAACTACAATCTCCAAAAATGTAAATGCAACGTCAATTGCCATCTATCTTCTTGAATCCCGTTCATGTTTTATCCTTTCTTCAATACCTTTGTATCCAGCCTTTTCTCTCACTGTATCCACCTGCACACCAGTGGCAGTCCCGCTTGGGGTGAAATGATTTTAAAAAATAACTTCAAACTTTAAAAAGTTTAAAATTATTCTAATTAACTTTTTGTTAAATGAAAACAATTACTGTAAAAATAATTCGTAAGACAATAATGCAGATTTTTGGTGACTGGGACTCATAATGATGATTTATATTCCCAAGGGCTTTTGTTTATAACTAATATAAACATTAAGCCCTACAAAAATGAATTTTTTCAAAATTTTATAAACTGAAAAGATGGGGAAAAACAGACGTAAAAAATATTTTTCCATAGACTTTTTAAAAATGAAACATTTCTAAAAGAATTTCATTTATTTGTGAATAGATTATGAAAGTTTCACTAAAATATGACAAATTATTTGATTTTTGCAAGAATTTCAAAATGAATGAGTTCTTCACCACAAAATCACGTTATAATGGCCTATACTAATTTATAATTACTTACTGACGAAAAGAAAAATTAACCAAAATTTGAAGGTCTTTAAAAAGAGGTTAAAGATATAATTTAATAATAAAAATATTTTTAGTCTTGCCTCTTAATAATAGCAGAAAGATTTAGACGATAAAACTTTGTTTTTGTTACGTTTGGTGCGATCTTTCATTATGTGAGCTCAGTTTTTGGCGAATTTTTTAAAAAAGCTAATTTATAGTAATATGAAATAACTACGCGCAACGATTTACAACACGTCACTTACATGTGGTACAAGTATGGAGCACAAGCGAGGATCGAACTCAGGACTAAGCCGTAATTGATCTAGTGAGATAAGTTTATTAATAACCCCACATCGAAGTTACTCCCTACGCACTCATTCTCTCTCTCACACACACATACACATACACGCACACTATATCGATATCTATATCTATATATATGACACGGTAACTGTATCAGTTTATCGGAAATGCAGCCTGATTCCCTTAAATAGTAATGCAATATCATATGGCTCTAATACTCAGGTGGCATTACCCAACGCCAATAAACGAGCGTGCCTTCTGTTGCTATAAAAACGTATTTGTAAGAGAGATTGCGTTTTAATACATTGCATTTTGTCTTTCTTACTATTACTATTAGTTGTACTATAAGCGTCTGCGAGTGTTCTTAGCTAGGTTTTGTGTCGAGGTACCTCCGATAAATATCGAAAATCGATAATCGAAAAAATCGGGTTATAGAAGGAGTGGTCCGATTTTAATCAAATTTGATACACTTACAGACAAAGACATAAGAAACGATATTCAGAAGTTTCAAGGTTGCAGGTCTTAGAATAGTGCAGAAAATCGATAATATATATATAAGGCAAAATGTGTGTGTGTGTGTGTGTGTGTGTGTGTGTGTGTGTGTGTGTGTGTTTTTCTGCCTGTATGTCTGTATTTTTTTCGGCTCTTTTATTTTAGTTTTTGCTTCGGGTTTGGCTCTAAGTAGGTATAATTGTAATTCTTAGTCTCAGCCATGATACCATTTACTCAGAGGAATTATTTAGCCTTCAAAATTCAGATTACGACAAAAAAAACTTATTTGATATCGATACCAGGAAATGAAAATTTGACTTAATCCATTCATTTTTCTTTCAGTCTACGGTTTCGCTTTAACTGGAAACAACTACTGTTTTTTAGTCTTTCGTGCCATGTATGACACGATAACTGTATCAGTTTATCGGAAATGCAGCCTGATTCCCTTAAATAGTAATGCAATATCATATGGCTCTAATACTCAGGTGGTATTAGCCAACGTCAATAAACGAGCGTGTCCTCTGTTGCTATAAAAGAGAGATTGGGGTTTTAATACATTGCATTTTGTCTTTCTTACCATTACTTAATCACGACAAGGCCTAAGAGCCACTGAAGGTAGGGGGTTACTGAGTGAGATTCTAAGGGATGGTAATGTAAGAGAGTATCATGAGGACGAGTATAGTATTTACCGTGCTCCCTGGAGCGAGTAGCGACACAAAATCGGTTTTTAAATTAAAGACCCCGAACGTGGACGACCGGGACAAGGCTCAAAGATTTCCTAGTTCCCGCATTCGTGTTAACTGCGTACAAAGCTTGTCTTAACATGTCTGAGCTTGTCTTAATATATCTAAGCTTGTCTTAATTGGTCATGCTCACTCGCCAAAAGTGTCGGGTGAGTATGATAGACATCAGTTGACCCTGGGATTAAAGTCAGGGTAAATTTTTTTTTTATAATCGTGTCGCCCCAAGCAAGGCATTTTACTGCCACTGTTGAGCAGGGGATTACATAGGAGGTAAGTTATGAGAAAGAGTGATAGGTTATAGGGGGTGTCAAGAAGAGTGTAGGAGAAGGATGAGAATACTGATGAGAGTGGAGTGAACGAAGAAAGGAACATGAGAGAGAGAGAGAGAGAGAGAGAGAGAGAGAGAGGATGCAAGTTAGTGAGATTGGAGATGACTATTGATTTTACATTTGAATTCTTGAAGATTGTAGCTGTCAGGAAAGCAAGTAAACGGAAGGGAACTCCACAGGCGGGAAGTGCGAGAAAAGAAGCTGAAGGAATAGATTTGCGTTAACAATTTATTGGTTTCACAGTAAAAGGGTGGGACCTAGTTGCTAATCTTGTGGCTTGAGCAAATTCATGTATGGGGGTTACCAGTGAGCTAAATCCATCGGAGCAGAAGCCATGAAAGTATTTATAGAAGAGACACAGAGAAGCCACATCGCGCCGGTGAGAAAGTGACTGTATCCGAGCTGCCAAGTCGGATCGATCACATTACAGATTTTCCGTTGGATTTTGTCAAGAAAACCCTAGGAGGATAGCAAGATCACGCGACCCGATATGGCAGCAGTATTTAATGCACGGTCGGATGGTAGATTTGTATATGTGCAGGATTGTTTCAGAAGGGAAAAAACTTTCAGGGCCTGCACTGAGAACCGACCTTCTCGGGAGTTTTTTCCACAAAGTAAAAGTTCTAAAGAATGTAACCCATCCAAACGTCTGTTATAGTAATGTCGGTTTAGTCGTAAAAGGCTGACAATGTTTCGTCTGTAGTGAATAATTCATTACCCACAAAGTCTCGTGAGCGCTTCTGAGAATATTTTTGCACAGTACTGTATATATATATATATATATATATATATATATATATGTGTGTGTGTGTGTGTGTGTGTGTGTATGTGTGTGTGAAATGTGTATGCATATAATTATAAATATCAATATATATGCGCAATGTGTTATATATATTATATTGTTCGTATATTAAATACGCGTGGTACTTATTTGAAAGCGATCAATATCAGTGATAGAGCTGACATATTCATATAGATAGGTGTGGGTTTGTAAACCTGGGTTTCACGCTTTTGCGATCGTCAGACAAACTGATTAATTTTTTTCTTAAATTGGCTATATGTAGGGCTGCGTATATTCGTGTATTTTTGTGGAAGTGGGAGGGAAATTTTATCGTCATGACAGACGCAGACATATCTACACATTTGTACATCCATTGACGGGCGCAAAGACACACACACACGCGCGTCCACCCACCGGGGCTCACACAAACATATATGCGAATCGTGCGGGGCTCAGCATATATATATATATGTGTACCGTTGCGCACATACATACGCCTTCGTTTGGTGTATTCGAATAGTGTAGCGATGTCAACGCGCGGACAGTTGTCGATTTTTCGTACGTACATACGTACGTATGATGTGGTTTGTGTGAAACTATGATAGGTAAAAATTGCTATTATTATTTTATTTAAAACTGTATTGTTATTTTTTATTTTAAAGTCGGTTATTAGCTTGTTTTTTTTTTGTTTTTTTTTTTGCGCATATTTAAATGGTAGAAATTCTAATTTGTAATACTTGCTAGTATTTATGTGTTGTAGTATTAATTTTACTACTATATTTGATATATATATATATTTCTTCACATTAACCAGTCTGTATCTTCACGAAATCTTATTAAAAAAATATGCATCCTCGGGCAGGATTCCAACCTGCAACCCTATGAGTGACCATCATTAGATCTGACGCCCGTTCATCTCTCGGCTTCGTAGGTTTGTTAGGTTGCGAAACAGAGCAGATACGTATATTTCACGCATTGGGAAGAAGATATGTGTTAAAAAGCACTCTTCGGTCTTTTCATGTTCAGCATGTATAACGAGGTCGAGAAATCAAAGCATGTCAAATCTAATGACGATTTTTAACTTATGGTCGCTAGTTCGAATCCTGCCTTAAGTTATATATATTTCTAACAAGATTTCTTGAAGATTCAGACTGATAGATTTAAATAAATAAATATACTGCCGAGTGGCGCATATTTTCTAACAACATTTCTTGAATATTCACGCCGGTAGGTATAAATATCCGTCAGTTAAGTGCCATACGTGATTCACAACCTGGCGATGATATCTTGAAAGACTGGGCAGAAAATTAACCAGCAGTAGGTTGCCATTACTTTCTGCGGTAGACTGATTGATTGCTAGCTGAGACTATACAACCCAATCTGTCCTGTTATTTAACCCATAACTGGAGGGAAGTGACGGATTAATACCTTTCCCAACGGGATTTGCGCGTAAGTGAATGCAAGAAATTCAACTGGAATTCGAACTCGGTTCCCCGATTCGACGTTCCGAGCCGATATCTACTGCACCACAACGCACATCACTGTTTAATAATAACAACAGTGTAATTACTCAAATATGAGTATCCATTAAATTGAAGGACACATTATCTTTTATTAGTAGATTTTTACTTATATGCTAATTTATGCTAATTTATATATATACACACGCTCGGTTGGGTTTTCAATTTTTTTCGTAACAAAAATAAAGATATATATATCTAAATTTAAAACAGCCAAAAAATTCTGAATGAGATGTTCAATTTAAAACATTATGGTATATTGAAAATAAATAATTGTATTTAACGATCAAGCGTCCCTGTGTCTTAAACGTTTCAATGTAAAGTCTCACTCAGTTAAGTGACATACGTGATACACGCTTAGGTGATCATGTCTCTTTCGAGAGATGATCGACTGAGTAGAAGATTGTTCTGCGGTAGATTGCCATTACTTTCTGTGGGAGACTGGTTACTAACCAATGATATAGGACCCAATCTATCATACTATTTAACCCATATCTGGAGAGAGAAGCGACTGATTAATACCTTTCCTAACTGTATTTGCGCGTAAGTGAATGCGGCGAGTTCAACTGGAATTCGAACTCGGATCTTTAACTTCTCGTTCCAAGCCGATAGCCCCTGCACCACAACGCACATTTTCATTTCCCCTACATTTCCTTTCTGCCACCTATTAAGACCACTGCTCTCAATAATAATATTACTAGCTTGAAGAAGTTTGTATTTATTTGATGACCTGAGGATGACCAGAGGGTACTTGGTCGAAACGTTGTGTCTATTATTACACTTATATCAACCAAGATGAGGACAAAAGTTCGAAATAATTCCAAGATTATTGAAAATTATTCATCTGAGAAATGAATACAAATTATGACAAGTGGCACAAACCTACTAACATAATCCAGTTGTCAAAATCGACCTGACACTGAATATAAAAGGCTCCAAAAATATACCGCTAATGTCCTTTGGGACTGTGGCGTAGTGGATATAGCAGTTGGTTATACATGTATAAGTATCATCTAGTGCTCATGAGTTCGATCCTTGGGCTTGATGAAGAACAGTAATTCATTTCACAGGATATTTCGCAATAATCAACAAGATAATCCACATCAGCCAATCTCTGGACACCTGATGATGACCAAAGGGTACTTGGTCGAAAAGTTGTATCTATTATAACACCTATATCAACCAAGATGAGAATAAAAGTTCGAAATAATTCCTTGAAGAAGTTCTTTTTAAAATCGAAACGCGTCAATTCCAATTTTGTTATTCGCCCTATTTCATATCATATGTTATATATATATATATATATATATATATAAGAAAAGAAAGGAAGGGAAGAGTAAGAATTCTGATGACCCTAAGTTTCTCTGTGTGTGGGCCACACCCGTCATTTCGCCAATTCAAGTGGTAACATTTGTAATAGCTATTAATGTTAAGTGAGCATTTACGTCATTTTGAGACTTGTCCTTGTATGAATGGCTGCTTTCATGCCGATGTTCATTCTCGCAATTACTGTAAATATCGTCCATAAGTGATCAATCTATTCACTGCTTGCGGGGGAGTATAGGAACAAGGGTGCACATGTGGGTGTGCCCAGTGCGTAATTTTCATAACGAGGCTCGAAAACAGAAGTTTCAACGCTCTGTAATTTGATGTTTTCTTTTGCTTTGTACGAACGCCGCGGCATTTCGAAGGCTTTTTGAAACATGTTCTTCCGATAGATTTGTTGCTGGTGGGAGTTGTTGATTTGTGATGTGCGCTGTGGTGCAGTGGATATGGGCCCGGAACGAGAAATTGCGGAGCCAGGTTCGAATTCCAGTTGAATTCGTTGCATTCACTTACGCACGAATGCCCTTATGAAAGGTACTAATCCGTTTCTTCCCTCCAGTTATAGGTTAAATAATGGTACCATAGAATAATTATCGTGAAAGTATTTATAGAAAACTAGCAGTATAGCCCGGCGTTGCTCGGGTGTAATGAAAGCTTTAAAACTAATCCATGGTCCTGGAGCTCAGACTCTTTGGACGTTGGCACGAAATACTAAAAAGCAATAGTTCTTTCCAGTTAAAGCGAAACCGTAGACTGAAAGAAAAATGAATGGATTAAGTCAAATTTTGATTTCCTGGTATCGATATCAAATAAGTTTTTTCATCGTAAACTGAATTTTGAAGGCTAAATAAATCCTCCGAGTAAATGGTATCATGGCTGAGCCGAAGAACTACAATTATACATACTTAGAGCCAAATCCAAAGCAAAAACTAAAATAAAAGGGCTGAAAAAAATACAGACATATAGGCAAATAAACAGACATACATGCAAACATCTTGCCTTTTATATATATATATATATATATATATATATATATATATATATATATATATATAATCAATTTTCTGCACTATTGTAAGAACTGCAACCTTGAAACTTCTGAATGTCGTTTCTTATGTCTTTGTCTATGAGTGTATCAAATTATATATATATATATATATATATATACGTGTATTCTACGACGGAAAATGTGGCGAAGAAGAAAAATAAAAAAAAGAGCTGCTATAAGCTATGCTAATGTTCTTTCTTCCCTGTCTGACGTTGCCAATCAAAAAAAAAAAAAAAAATCGCTCGGTGAATAAATGCCGTTGCTTTTTTGTTTACTGGGCAGTATATTTTTTTAGTTTAGTGAGCGAATGTGTGTTTTCGCTGTTGCGAGAGGAAGGTTGGATTTATGACCCCGTTTTCGTTTACGTTGCCTGATGGACTGTTCTCAACAGATTTGAGATTCAACTTAGTGTCGGCACCCGAATTTCTTTCTTTCTTGTTGGCTTCTACTGACCCTATTGCGAATTTATTTTCTTTGTTCTTGAGAATTGACAACAAAAATAGTAAACACCGTTTGTTTGGCTGTTTATTTATCGTATTTATTTATATTATTTCATGGTTTTTGCTCCAACGTGCTGATGTCTCCCCCAAAAGAATTTACTCGAGCAACCAGACTGGTAACAAGGCCCCCACCCTTTTACAGTTAAATCAATTAAATGCGGCCGCCACTTCGACTCCATCAGTTTCTTTACTCCCTTCCGTATCCTTGCTTCTTTGACGGGCTACAATCTCCATTCTCTCGTTCTTTCACCATTATCTCGTGTATCTTGTTCTTTTCCTTTCCCACTCTACCCTCGCAACTGTCTTCACGCCGGTATTTCGATCCTTCTCTTGGCCCCGCTTTTTTTTTTCGACATCCCCAGTAACTGGTTCGTCTTTCTCTTCACTGTCGTCCTGCTGGAACTTTCAGTCTTCTCTTATGTAGCCCCTTGCGCACCAGTGGCGGTACCGCTTTGCTTAGGGTAAAACGATTAAAATATATTTTGGAAGGGTCCGCAAAACATCGGCTACATTGAGTCTGGTTTCGATCTTTATAAAAGGATAAATAATTAGGATTCCCTTATCGTTAGTTCGCCCATTTTTCAAAAATTTAGTAAATGTTTATAAATTTATAAACAAAAAATTGTTTTCACGTTTATTTTTTATAAATCGGTAAATGATAAATATTGCAATGCATACTGTATTAGTTTTTAGAATGTTGTAGATATAAAATTATTCGTGTAAACTAGGTATCTCCACTCATTTTACATATCTAAGTGTTAAATTGAATTAAAAAAAAAAACTTTTTAAGCATTAATTTTAGCCTAATTGAAAACTAAATTATTCAATTTAAAATTTCCAGTAAGTAAAATACTTTGGATTTCGAACAAAATTTATATTGATGAGAATCTCAAAACTTTGAGATTTATATTTTTATATTTTATTTTTTCGGCCATTACGTTTTTGTAAACAAAAGTTAATTCTCTGTTTTGAAAATCTTGCAAAAATAAAATATACATCTGTGACACGTTATTTTTTTGAAAAGTTAGCAAATTTAAAGTAAATTAACCTGATTTGAAACATATTACTAGTTTATGGCATGAAATTTAAAATAAAAAGTATTTCTTAATCACGAAAGTCTGACTCACTGGCTTCATCAAGTGATGACAGCCCAGTCATCAATCATTTTATACATCTGGCCAAGTATGGTTGACCAGAATTGGTATAAATTTCTGAACCGTAAGTGAACATTTCGTAAGGAGAACGCCACTTGAAACACGTAACCTTTTTAATGATATGGCATTTGTGGACTACCATAAATTAAAAAAGACAGCTATCTGAACACAAAAACACTGTTTTAATTATTTTAAAAATCTTGGTGCGTAAAGGTTTGTTTTAACCTTTTCAGTTTTCGATTAGTGAATATAATCTTCACTAATTAGGACGATGACTGCAAGAAATTTTTAAAATTTTTGAAACTTTACGAATTATTATAATTAAAAAATTAAAGACGAAAAAAATCTTGTAAAAATCATTATTCATTGATTTTTTTTTCTCTTTACACTGTGATATCCTTAATATATACTGTTTGTAAAAGCAATCAAAATTTTATGTAAATAAAAAATGGCGTGGTTTTACTGCATTTTTGTTTTCATTATTCCGTGCAGATTTTCTGAAAGGAGCAACTGTAAGAAAAAAAATTGTGATTTATATTCCCCAAGGAGTTTGCATTTAATTAATAAACAAAGTTCCGTGACGGTAGTCAATTTCTAGAAATTCAGGAAATTAATTAGATGGAGAATATCATATGCAAGAAATATATATTTTTATTAAGATTTTATAAAAATATTAATTTCAAAAATAATTTCTGTCAATTATGAATAAGTCCTGAAAGTTTCATCAAAATCCGACCCTTATTTAATTTTTGCAGGAATTTCTAATTAATGTGTTTTTCACCGGCAAAAAATGAGTTCTGTAATATTACGTTTGCCGTAGAAAACTCTCGTAAAAATCTGGTCCCTCGTTGACGAAAAAAAAACAAAAAAAAAACTTTTAAATAAAATTTTGAATGTCTTAGAAAGGAATAAAGATAGTTTAGTATTTCCTCTTAATAATAACATAAACCTTTTGACGATAAACGTTTGCTTTTATAAAATTTGAGGACTTTTAACATCATGCTTTGCTGTTTTTAAGCGAATTATTTGAGGTACTTAGTGTATAATGTAGTAATAAGTGTTTTTTTTGTTAAATTCTCAACAACAACACAAAAAACGCAAAAATTTAATTTCATCATTTGTTTAGGTTTTACTCCAAATTTAATAATGGCTTTGTAAAACAAAAAAACATTGACGAAGAGTGAAGGTAGATAAAATAAAAAAGCATCTTGAAATTGTGAATAATTCAGATCTGTAACCTTACTTAATACAATGTTGTTATATTCGTTACAATGGCTTTGAGTTATTTTATTTACAATTGTGGTGGTTTGGACAACTAACCTTTTCTTCACTGTTGAAATCACTACCCCGACGGTCAGTCTACTACATGTTGGAACCAAATTTGTCCAGGCCACTACAAGCCGTTCTAAACATTGTATTTTGGCTTTAATTTGATTGCCGTTGCATTTAATTCTTTGAAGATTACAGGTAGCAGGGAAGCAATAAATGGAAAGAAAAGAAGTACGAAACTATTATAACTGACATCTGCATCTAGATAGCAAGACCTAATTGACAATCGAGTTGCACGTTTAATTCATGCAACATAAGGACACTAAGAAGAACAGCCAATCGTAATAATCACCATTAAAATATTTGTCGAAAAGTCAGTGCGAAGTCACATCACGTTGGTAGGAAAATAACTGAAGTCGAGATGCCAGGTCAGGATCGATTACATTGCAGATTCTTCTTTGGGTTTTGTCGAGAATCTCGAGTTGAATAGCAGGAGCACCAGATCAGATATGACAGCAGTATTCATAGCACGGGCGAATGGTAGATTTATAAATCTGCTACAGAGATTCCGACGAGAAGAATTTTTTTTTTTTAATCATATCACCACGAGCAAAGCGGTAGCGCCACTGATGTGCAGGGGGCTACGTAAGAGTGAATAGATTGGAGAAGAGAAAGCCGAAAAGCACAACCTAAACAGGGAACAAGGAATGAGCCTCTACATCTGTTCAATAGACGTGGGTGGAGTGTGAACCGGGCGATAGTTTAGTCTATCTACTCCAATTGAAAAAAATAAACAAAACAAAAAAGTGAAAAGATTGGAAAAGAGAAAGCCGGAAACCACATCCTAAACAGGGAACAAGGGATGAGCCTCTTCATCTGTTCAATAGACATGGGTGGAGTGTGAACCGGGCGATAGTTTAGTCTATCTACTCCAATTGAAAAAAATAAACAAAACAAAAAAGTGAAAAGATTGGAAAAGAGAAAGCCGGAAACCACATCCTAAACAGGGAACAAGGGATGAGCCTCTTCATCTGTTCAATAGACGTGGGTGGAGTGTGAACCGGGCGATAGTTTAGTCTATCTACTCCAATTGAAAAAAAAAAAGAAAAAAGGAGCGACAAGATTGGAAAAGAGAAAGCCGGAAACCACATCCTAAACAGGGAACAAGTGATGAGCCTCTACACCTGTTCAATAGATGTGGGTGGAGTGTGAATCGGGCGATAGTTTAGTCTATCTACTCCAACTCTAGCATGAGACAGTGAATAAGCTTTCCTAGAAGTAGACTTAACAAGTGCTTCTCTATAATCACTCCACTTCATGTCAGTGGAAAGCGTGAGTTGATGAAGGGGCAAAAGTGTTGCTATCCAGGAGGTTAGCACCAGCTAACCTCCTGGATAGCAGGAGTTGACGACAGACAAAAAAGTTTCTCTGCTTCTACTGCGACAAACTTAGGTCACTGGTGCCCCCTGCCACAAGAATTTACTCGTGCAACCAGACTGGCAACAAAGGTTCCACCCATTTACAGTTAGATCAACCAAATGCAGTCGACAATTCTACTCCAGTAGCTTCTTTTCTCGCACTTTCCGCCTGTGGAACTCCCTTCCATATACTTGCTTTCCTAACGGCTACAACATCCAGGAAGTTAAATGCTGTGTCAATACCCATCTCTTATCCACTTGATTCCAGTTCTTTCTACATCACCCCGTGTATCTTGTTCTTTTCCTTTCTCTCTACCTATGAAACTGACTTCACACTCCATCCTTCTTTTGCCCTTTCTCTGACACCCCCTGTAACTGGTTCGTCTTTCTTTCCGCTCTCCTCTTGTCTAAACTTTTACTCTTATGCAGCCCCCTGTGCATCAGTGGCGGTACCGCCTTGCTTGGGGTGAAACAATTTTAAAAAAATTAACAGCTTTTGATCCTTCTTTTTTCTTTCTTTTCTTTTTTGTTTCTTTCCTTCCTTCCTTCCTTCTTTTTTCTTTCTTCATTCTTTATTACTGTGTTTTTCTTTCTTTCATTCTTTCTTTCTTTCTGAAGTTTTAGAAGTTTATTCCCTTTTTACTTCATTTTTACTTTTCGCAATTTTATGATTTTTGTAGTCCGTCTCTTCCCTCCGGCTATGGGTTAAATAACTGGACAGATATGGTTCTATAGCCTTGATTGACAACCAGTCTAACGCAGAAAGTAATGGCAACCTACTGTGAGAAAATTTTCTGCTTGTCAGTGATGTCTCTTTCAAGACATGATCACCCAAGTGTGTATCACTTATGGCACTTAACTAACTGACACTTTCTCGATTTTTGCAACTATTTTAACAACTTTGCGAATTTTCTTTATTGTGGGTTTTTTATAATTTCTATACTCTTTATTCTTATCTTTTCTTATTTTTGCAAAATTTCGGTAATCTGTCTATATTTTCGCAATTTTATAACTCATTCTTTTTCTTCCTTTCTTTCTTTTTTATTTATTTATTTTTTTAATCATATCACCCCAAGCAAGGCGGTAACGCCACTGATGCGCAGGGGGCTAGGTAAGAGTGAAAAGATTGGAAAAGAGAAAGCCGGAAACCACATCCTAAACAGGAAACAAGGGATGAGCCTCTTAATAATTTATTTATTTATTTAATTTTACTCCTTCCTGCAATTTTAAAATTTTTGTAGTCTCTTTTTTTTTTCGTTTTTTCTATTTTTTAATTTCTTTATTATTTACGTTTTTCCTTCTTTTTGCAAATTTATAAATGTGCTATTATTTCTTTCTTTAATTTTATTTATTTTTCCTTCTATCTTTTTTTTCATTTTTGTTTAATATTTCTTTACTTCATTTTACCTTTTTTCTTGCTGTTTTATTATATCTGCACTTTTTTTTCCTACATTAGTTTATTCCCGCCTCGATCAAAAATCTGGTGTGGGCGACAAAGCTAACCTTGCAGCCGCGCTTGGAAAGGACCTCCAATCCGTAGTGGACTGGGGTAAGAAATGGCTTGTAAATTTTAATGCTTCTAAAACGAAGCTACTATCAATTAACCATCATAGACAACCGCACCTACCTCCTATTAGCATGGACCAGGCTTACCTCCCAGAGAGTAAAAAACACTATGCCTCCTTGGTCTCACACTTTCAGCGGACCTCAAGTGGAATGACTATATCGAATCCATTGCTAAATCCGCTGCTATGAAAGTCGGTTCTCTGTGCAGGGACCGGAGGGTTTTTTTCCCCCGTCTGAATCTATCCTGCACATTTATAAATCTACCATCCGCCTGTTCATTGAATACTGTTGCCATATCTGGTCGGGTGCCCCTGCTATTCTCCTTGGGCTTCTCGACAAGGTACAGCGGAGAGTCTGTAATGTGATCGATACCAACTTGGCAGACCGCCTGCAGTCTCTCTCTCACCGGCGCGACGTGGCTTCCCTGTGTCTCTTCTATAAATATTTTCATGGTTTCTGCTCCGATCAACTTAGATCACTGGTGCCCCCTTGGATCGAATTTGCACGAGATACTAGATTAGCAACTAGATCCCACCCTTTTACAGTGAAACCGATAAAATGCAACCGCAACTTCTACTCCAACAGTTTCTTTTCACGTGCTTCCCGACTGTGGAATTCCCTTCTACATGACTACTTCCCCGACGGCTACAATCTTCAGGAGTTTAAATGTAAGGTCAATAGACACCTCCTAACACACTAACTCGCTTCCATTCTTTCAAACACTTTTCCCATCCTCCTAACTATCTATCACCCTCCTGACATTTCCTATATCTAACCACTCTTTCTATTTCGCTTCCCCCATGTAGCCCTAGGCGCAATAGTGGCAGTGGAATGCCTTGCTTGGTGTGAAACGATTAAAAAAAAAATTCTCTTTGCAACTTTTTAATTCTTGCGTTCTTTCTTTTTATTAGGTTCTCCCAAAAGTTCGTAAACACCTGCGAAATTAGTTTATCTGGTCCAGCGCAATCGAAACAAGCGACGGGGTTAAAAAGAGCAAGAGACACCGTCGGTTCCAAAGCAAGATCGATTCGGCAAGAAAGTCATGTTGTGCGTTTGGTAGAACTTTGAAGGAATCGTGCATTTTGAGTTGGTACCAAATGGTCGTGCCATCAGTGCCGAACTTTACTGTCAGTAACTTCAGCGGGTCTACGAAAAGTTGAAGCAAAAGTACCTGCCTCTGAACAACCGAAAGCGCGCTTTAATGCAGCAGGACAATGCCAAGCCACAGACCGCCAGGAAGACCAAAGACAAATTTGAAGAGTTGGACGGCGTTGAGGTTATCCCACATTCAGCCTACAGTCCTGACTGTGCCCCATCAGATTACGACCTTTTCCGCTCAATGCAACACTTTCTGATTGGCCGCCGATTTGACTCGTTTGATAAAGTCGAGGAAGCGTGTCAAGAATTCTTTGATTCGAAGCCGGCTGAATGGTACTTTGACCAGATCCGAAAGCTTGCAGATCGATGGCAGAAAACCTTGGAAAATGATGGTCATTATTTTGAGCAATAATTTTTGTTGTTTTTGCGAGTAAAATTTCAATTTTTTGCAAGTGTTTACGAACTTTTAGGACAACCTAATATTTTTTCATTTTGAAAATCTATCTATCTATCTATCTATCTATCTATCTATCTATCTATCTATCTATCTATCTATCTATCTATCCGACTTGCTCTATTTTGTTTATTTCAGTACGCTTTCTTTCCGTTTTTCTTTCTACTTAAAATCATCTTTTTCTCTTCTTTGTTCTTCTCTTTGTCTATAGTTTCTTGCTCCTCTTTCTTTCTTTCTTTCTTTCTTTCTTTCTTCTATATTCCATTTTCAATCTCATTCCCTATTTTTACGACATCATTTTGTCTTTTCTCCCTGAAATTGTCTTCTTTCCCCCATCACTCGCTTATTCTTAAATACTTATCAGATAGATTTGTAATATTCTCAGACGTCCAGTGATTAATTGATGCCATGCAATTTACAGCTGAACTTGCCTTAAAACACACACACACACACACGTCTATTAATGCCAACGTAAATTCAATGTCATCATCATCATCATCATCATCATCAGCGACAGCTGCAAATAATAAATAAATGAATAAATAGATCGTGTAAAAAAGTATAAAGCTTTAAATCCTATGGTTAGAGAAGCGGTTAAAATGGTATTAAATGCCTTCCTCTGTGTATCATTTTAATACCATTTTAACCGCTTCAAAAGCCTTTCCTTGTGCATCATGGATGTGCTTTGGATATCGACTCGGAATAACAAATCGGGTTGCCGAGTTCGAATTCCAGTCGAATTCCTTGCATTCACTTACGCACAAATACCCTAGAGAAAAGTATCAATCCGACTCTTCCCTACAGTTATGGGTTAAATAACAGGAAAGATTTGGTTCTATAACCTTGGCTGGCAACCAGTCTACCACAGAAAACGATGACAACCTACCTAATCTTCTGTCCAGCCAGTCATGTCTTTTCCAAAGCGTGTATCACGTATGGCACTTAATTGTCAGATTGTGTATCATACCGTCTTTCTGTACCTGTTCATACATTCGATTTACAGGTAGTTTTTCTATCATTTTATTGTTTACATTTTCCAGTTTGACACCGTACCATTCATTCGTTCATTCTTCTTTTTTTTCTTTTTCGTTCCGTGTCCTTTCAGGGCGTGAGAAATCATGACTCTCCACATCCTCCTTATTCCTTGTAGCTCTTTGAAACCTTTGTCTCTTTTTTCTAAGCCCTACTTCGTTCTGCCCTCTATGCAAACAAGTTCTTCGGGTAGTCGGTCTGCTGCCTAACCCTGTTTCTTTTGCCTTTCATATACCCTGTGAGTGTCAAATTTCCCAAGCTCTCTATCCTCATTATGTGTCCAAGAAATTTCAGTTGTCTCTTTCTGGTTCTAAGTGTTTGTTTCGATTTTCCTTAAATCTTCTTCATTGGTTATTGGAAGTCTCTGTATCCTTCTGTAGAACCACTTTCTATTACCCTAAGTCTCTTCATCATTTGTGGAGAAATTGGCCAGGATTCACTGCCTTTGTAAAATTGTTAATATTATAAAATAGTTCAGTGCTCTCTTCTTTCTTTCTAACGAAGTTTTTCCTTCGCCTTTCGTTGTTCTTTTTTCCTTTCTTGTTTTCTTTCGTTCTTGACTTCTTTTCCTTTATTCAGTTTTTTCTTTTCTTTACGGAAAAATAAACACAGTCGCTGAGTATTGGGAATAAACTAGGGAATTTATTTTTGTAGAACATAGGTACAGCTAACCAGGGCTAAAAAAAACACCGGGCACAGAGAAAATTGCCCGGATTTATTAGTTGACAATATGATGACGTCATCAGTGTCATCCGTTTCCAGAAACTATGATTTTTGCGGATTTTTTCGGCTATTCCAATGGAAATTAGGCACAAAACGTGAACTAAAGCAGGTAATCGGTTTCGGACTTTCTGAGTATAACCAGTCTTTTCTCCCAAAATTAATAAATAAACAGATTTTTACTGCGTTCATTCGGGTGTTTTCTTCGTTTTTCTTTCTTTCCTTCTTTCTTTATTCGTGAATTGTTTAGTTTGATTTCTGACGGAGACATTTTTCCTTGCCCGGATTTTCACTATGATTGTACGGATCTGCCCGGACCCGTGCCCGGTAGTCAGATACGGCCATGCAGCTAACAGTTGTTAATATTTTAAAAAGACGTGGTCATGGAGAGCCTAGCAAAGTCCTGTGCGCCATGTTTCTGGTCTCCTTCCGGAAGTCCTTTCTTGTATCCCAGCATGCACCTATTAGCTGGGGATGGACTCAAGGGGAGATAACTTTGACAGTTTTTTTTATGGTGGTCCTAATAGTTTTCGTTATACTTTGTCTTTTTTTCTTTTTTCTTTTTCATTTACTTCTTCCTTAATATTTTATTCTTTCTCACCCTACTTCTCCTTTGTCTTTCCGAGGTCATCCATCATTTTTCTTTCTTTTTACTTCATCTAGTTTGTTATCTTCTTCTTCTTCTTCTTCTTCTTCTTCTTCTTCTTCTTCTTCTTCTTCCTCCTCCGCACTTATCCTTCTCTTTTTGTCAACACCTGCAGTTCTGTTAAATTTCCGCAACAGGATGTTATCTACAACTGTACCAAGGAGTGTCCCTCCTACAAAACCCGCCATCTCTCTCCCCTCTCTCCCCACTCTTATTTTTTTTTAATTCTATATTTTCTCCTTCCTCGCTTTCCTTCCACTTTTTTTAAAACCCTTTCAATGCATTTATTATTGTCGTTCCTTTCTTTCCTTCACACACATTAATTCATTCTCTTTCTATCTCGTTGCGTTTGTTTTTACCAATCTCGTAATTAGTGGCTCCGAATGAGAAATCCAGTCACGTTCGTTACATTCACTTAAGAAATGAATCCATCTTCTATGGATTAAATATTAGGAATTGTATTCGAAAAAATCTATTCTTTTTCCTTTTTTTATTTTTTGTTCCCAAAAATATTTTAAAGCAAAATTCCATCGCTAAAAAGAATCTTACAATTCAAAATATATTTCGACTTTAAGTTACCTACAAAAGGTTGAAAAGCCGTAAAAAGCAAATCAAATCAACCACCCATTAATGCCCACTGCAAAACCTTGTACTGAATATGAAAAACATCAAATTAATCAATCAATCCAATCACATAATGAAGCATCAATAAATATCTTATTCTGACATGACAAACGACGGTGATTATGACACAGAAATCCGAAGACGCATAAAATAAAGTATCAAGAGATAGGAAAATATAACTAGAAACAAAGGCATCAATAGTGAAACACTATGTCATATCTAATCTGTCTAAACTTATTTATAAATGGAACTTTGTTTCTGTGTGTGTGTATGTGTGTCTTTGTGTGTCTCTGTGTGTGTTCCCGTTACCTGAAAAGGCTGAACCGATTTTCTTGAAAATTTACATAGTTGTACTATAAGCATCTGCGAGTGTTCTTAGCTAGGTTTTGTGTCGAGGTACCCTCGATAAATATCGAAAATCGATAAAGTCGGGTTATAGAAGGAGTGGTCTGATTTTAATCAAATTTGCTACACTCATAGACAAAGACATAAGAAACGATATTCAGAAATTTCAAGGTTGCATTTCTTACAATAGTGCAGAAAATCGATAATATAAATATATATAAAAGACAAGATGTTTGTGTGTCTGTCTGTTTATCTGTCTGTATGTCCTTTATACAAATCCACAATTTTTATCCGATTCTCCCCAAACTTCACACAAACATTCTTTAGACTGATGTGAGCTCCAGGACCATGGATTAGTTTTAAAGCTTTCATTACACCCGAGCAACGCCGAGCTATACTGCTAGTATTAAATAAATTTTAAATCTGGGTCTTCACCGAAAATAACCGTTAAAGTGCTAAATGCACACATATAATGACTGACTACTTGTATTTGAGGATACCCGTCTACCGGGGCGGCTATCAAATCCCCATTGTAAACGCCTTCTCAGGCACATTTGTGCTTGTTCAACACCCACAGAGCCTACCTGTGCTTTATACTGCACCTATGCTGAGCGGACCTTAGTTACAGTTTCTGGAAGATCGCACAATATCTATCATGAATAACTTCTTCTTCTATGTGTCCTGTCCTTTCAGGACATAGGCGATCATGGTTCTCCACGTCTCCCTATCCCTTGTGGCTCCTAGTATGTTTGCTCCCGTTACTCCTGTCAACCCCCGTTCCGTCAGCCACCTGATCAGGCCCTGCAGATATGTTATCCCATGCCTTCCCCTGTCTCTCTTTCCTTCTATTTGGCCAGTCAGTATCAGGTTCTCCAGGCTCTCCTTCCTCACTGCGTGTCCTAGGAACTTCAGTTGTCTCTTCCTGATGCTCAGTATCAATTTCCTTTTTGTTGCCATTCTTTCCAACACTTCATCGTTGCTTGCATGCTCAGTCCACGATATCCGCAGCATCCTTCTGTAGAACCACATTTCCGCTGCTTCCAGTTTTGTCTTCATTTTCGATGATATTGTCCATCATTCACTGCCGTATTGAAGAACTGACATCACGTAGAAATCCAGCACTCTTTTCTTTGTTTCCAGTGATATTTTCCTGTGTGTTAGTACTTTGCTCAGCTTCTGGAACGCGTCTTTTGCCATGCCAATTCGCCTTCAGATCTCCGTGTCGCATTTTCCATCTCCAGTTAGGACACTTCCTAGGTATTTAAATTTTTGTACTTGCTTGATTTTGGTATCTCCCACATTTATTTGGCATTTTGGGTTGTACCTTTTACTGATGACCATGCACTCAGTTTTCGTAAAGTATATTTGTAGTCCTTTTTTGTCACTCTAACAATCTGAATAAATCCTCGGTCACGATGACATATGACTTCGAGCTAGCCCAACCATCGGCGGCTCCTGAGAGAGTCGTCTAGCCAATTTCGCTCACAATACTTGAGTCAACCCGTGGTATGATTTTCAGGCACTTTCCACTGGAATCGCCCCCTCCTGAAGGATAATATTAAGAAGTCACCTACATGACAAATCGTCCATTGTGAGATTCAATATACACTAACGGCCATAATTATTAGGCCACCCCATTCTTTTTTTTAAAGAAATGATGTATTTCATACTATTTTTAGTATTTATTGCCAAATTAAAATAGAATGGTTCTTTTGTTATTATTACTTAGCAAAATTTTACAAGGCAAGGGTAGCAAAAATGAACTCGTCCGAATCACCCTAAAGTTTTTTCATTCTTTCATTGATGAAACTGCAATATAGGTAATTATTAAATAATTATAAATTCATGTTATTGTGCAATATTAACAAAAGAACCATTGTATTTTCATTTACAATTGTTCACTTGTCAATACATATTAAAAAAAAATAGTATGGAAGGGAGAGCATTCTAGGAAATAAAATTTGAATTATCTCCCTTGAAAAGAATGTATTATCACTTAATTTCCAAAGACTTCTACTTCTAACAAAGAAATTGTCAGAGAACAAGGTTATGTGCGAAATTTCATGAAATTACGTGGGAGGTAACACATTAAAACAAATTTTTTACCAATATTTTCTAAAAAAAAGTTTCAAAAATAATTTCATTCATTTGTGAATAAGCTTTGAAACTTTCGTTAAAATCGGACAAGAATTTCCAAATAAATGTGCTTTCTACGGAAAAAACGCGCAAAAATAATCAATATTAATAGAGAAGGCGATGACATAAGCAAAACAAGATTTTAGCCAAAATTTCGAACGTGTTAGAAAGGATTCAAAAAATAAAAGTCAAAAAATAATTAAAAAATACTTTGGTCTTTCATCTTAATAATAAAATGACGATAAAATTTTATTTTCGTTAAGTTCGTGGCTTTTTTCATTACGCTATGCTGTTTTTACCGCGAATTAGTGGAGGTAACTAAATTTTGAAGATTAATAACGGGAAAAGATAGGACCGGAAAAGAGTTCCACGACAAAAAGTGCCAGAAAAAGCAGTTGTTAGGATAGAATTTATGTTTACATCTTGCCGACTGTTGGCATTGCGCTTAATTTTTTTTATGTCTCGGTCCCACAGTGAAGAGCTCATCCAAACAATTACCATGAAATATTTATAGAAAAAGCACAGGAAGGACGTTTTACGGCAGTGGAAAAGTGACTAAAGCCGAGATGCCAGATCAAGACGAATAATACTGCTGATTATACTTTGGATCTCTACAAAGGAGCTTCGGGCTATATGTGGCGGCAATATTCTAAGCATGGAAAAATAGTAGATTTATTGATAATTTAAACTGAATATCTTCGAAGATGAAGGAAAACTTGAAGCAGCTGAAATGTGGTTCTACAGAAGGATGTTGCGAATATCTTGGATCGAGCATGTGATCAATGATGAGGTTTTGGAAAGGATGGAAACAAAAAGAAAATTAATACTGAGCATCAGGAAGAGACAACTAAAGTTCCTGGGACATGCAATGAAGAAGGAGGGCTTGGAGAACCTGATACTAACAAGCTAGATAGAGGGAAAAAGAGACAGAGGAAAGCAGCGGATAACATATTTGAAGGACCTGATCAGTTGGATGACGGAACGAGGGCTACATGGAGCAATAGGAGAAAGCGTGCTAATGGCCACCAGGGATAGGGAGATGTGGAAAGACATGATCGTCTACGTCCTGAAAGGACATAGCACATAAAAAGAAGATATAGATATAATAATCATACTTTTTAAAATATATTAAAAAAATCTCTGACTCTCTCTTTCTCTCTCTTTCTATCTCACTTTCTCTCTTTTGTTCTCATCCTTTCTCTCGTTCTCTTTCTCACCCTCTCTCTCTTGCTCACACTGTCTCTCTCCCACCCTCTCTCTTCCTTTCTCACTGTCTCTGTCTATCTTTCTATCTCTCATACAGTCCTTACATTTACTCATCTCTCTCTCACTTTCTCATTCTTTCTCGCTTTCTCTTTCTCACTCCCCCTCTCTTTCTCGCCTTGTCTCTCTCTCTTACACTCTCTCTTCTTCTCTGACTGTCTTTTTCTCTTCCTCATCCAATCAGATTCCTTAAATTTTCTTTTCTCTCTCATTTTCTCACTTTCTCTTTCTCACCCTTTCTCACTTCCTCTTTTTCACCCTCTCTCTCTTTCTCGCCTTGTCTCTCTCTCTCACACCCTCTCTCTTCCTCTCTCACTGTCTCTCTCTCTCTCTCTCATCCAATCAGATTCCTTACATTTACTTTTCTCTCTCACTTTCTCTCTTTATCATTCTCCCTCTTTCTTTCTTTGACCTTCTCTCTCTCTCTCTCTCATACACCCTCTCTCTTCCCCTCTCACAGTCTCTATCTCTATCTCTCTCTCTCTATCTCTCTCTCTCATCAAGTCAGGTTCCTTTCATTTTACTTACGCGCAAATACCAGTGGGATAGGTATAAATCCACCTCCCAGCTATGGGTTAAAGAGTAGGACTTGTACATGAAAAAATCATGGTTATTCTAAAAAAACAAAACAAAAAAAGCTGTCAATTAAATATTCAATCAGTCAGTTAAGTGCCATACGTAATACATGCTTGGGCGATGATGTCCCGAAAGAGATATGACTGACTGGGCAAAAGATTTTCCGGCAGTAGGTTGCCATTACTTTCTGCGGTAGACTGGTTGCCAGCCAAGTCTATAGAACCCAATCTGTCCTGTTATTTAACCCATAATTGGAGGAAAGAGACGGACTAATACCTTTCTCAAGGGTATTTGTACTTAAGTGAATGCAAGGAATTCAACTGGAATTCGAACTCGGCTCCCCGTATGATGATCACTAAAATAGAAACCGATTTTAATGTTTATAGTTTCTGCTTGTGTTTGAAAGAATAGCAACAAAAAGGAAATTAATACTGAGCATCAGGAAGAGACAATTGAAGTTTCTCGGACACGCAATGAGGAAGGAGAGCCTGGAGAACCTGATACTGACTGGACAGATAGAAGGAAAGAGAGAAAGGGGAAGGCAGCGGATAACATATTTGCAGGTGGATGACGGAACGGGGGTTGCCAGGAGTAACAGGAGCAAACATACTAAGAGCCACAAGGGATAGGGAGACGTGGAGAACCATGATCGCCTATGTCCTGAAGGGACAGGGCACATAGAAGAAGAAGTTTCCGCTTTCCATGAAATATTTCTCTATTGTTTTTCTTTGAAGAAATATCGATATAACTGCAGTCAGTCAGCCTTTAGCAAGCTGAGTGCTGTTTGGTTCACTCAAACAGATCGCAATCTATAAATTCTCACCTTCCCGATACTATAGACCAGCGCCTTGTCACTTCTTTCCCTAACCCTTTCGCCGACTCATAGAATCTGAATCAACTTCGAACCGAAGCGAAAATATTAGGAGAATTTATAGAGCATTGCTTACAATCAAAGCAATTAGCGTCTTGTTGGAAAGCTTTTTCAATTACTGAAGTTTTCAACACAAAAATTAGAAAAAGTTTGTCTGGTAAAACAATCAATGTACTGTGTTTTTTTTAAAAGATCATTTCCAACGGAAAGCGAATCATCAAGCAAGCCATTAAACTTCATTGATTCTTAAAAATACAAGGATTAATGATTTAAGTTAATTTTTACAATTATCTTTTTATTTCTTTTAGAATCTGTTTTTCGATAGATTTCATCCATATGCATGAAATAAATAAAATATATATCATATATTTGTTTTGTATTTTTTTTTAATTTAAAACCGGGTGGATTAAACATTTAGAAGTCGCTTATTTATTTATTTATTTATTTATTTTTTTTTTTTTTTTGGTAATTAACACTTTCATTCGCTTATTTCTTAGCATATATTTGGTTATAATGTAGGGTTAGTGATTTCAGTTGAATTCCTTGCATTCACTTACACACAAATACTCTTTGGAAAAGTATAAATCCGTCTCTTCCCTCCAGTTATGGGTTAAATAAAAGGATAGATTAAGTTCTATAGCTTTGGCTGTCAACTAGTCTACCGCAAAAGGCAATGTCAACCTACTGCAGGATAATCTTCTGCCCACTCAGTCATGTCTCTTTTGAGACACGATCGCCTTAACTGACTAAATATGTATGATGCTATATTTGTGTTGTCAACAAGTATGTTCCGAATAAGGTTTGGTGGGTCCCCGTGCGAGTTTAAATGAAATCGAATTGAGCTCTGGTCTGAGATGTTGCATGAGACTTCTCATCTATTTTGTAGTCGTGTGGCCGATATAATTATTTACGAAATTAGGTAGATCCTCGATAAGGGCTTAAAGTATAGGCGAAATTGCTCGGATAAACAAAACATTCGAACAATTTTTATATAATTTATTTTCTCAAAAGAGAAAAAAATCATAAGATCACATGAAAAATTATACATAAACTTAATGATAATACCTTGTCTGTCATTTCAATTGGAGTAGATAGATCTATCTATCGCCCGGTTCACACTCCACCCATGTCTATTGAACAGGTTAAGAGGCTCATCCCTTGTTCCCTGTTTAGGATGTGGTTTCCGGCTTTCTCTTTTCCAATCTTCTCACTTTTTTTTTTTTCAATTGGAGTAGATAGATCTATCTATCGCCCGGTTTACACTCCACCCATGTCTATTGAACAGGTTAAGAGGCTCATCCCTTGTTCCCTGTTTAGGATGTGGTTTCCGGCTTTCTCTTTTCCAATCTTTTGACTATTACGTAGCCCCTTGCACATCAGTGGCGTTACCGCCTTGCTCGGGGTGATACGATTTTAATATATATATATATATATAGGAATAATGTTGAGAAGTTTGTTCACTTAACTGAACAGAGTCATGCCGACTTTGAAGATTCGTGAAGGCACCATTGTGATGTTTTCACGCCTTATCGACTAATTCTCAGCCTGATTGAAGCAGATTGAAAAATAAGCTCTGAGAAGTGAAGACATCATAAAAGTGCTTGAATAAAACTTCGAAGTCGCTATGATTCTGCTCAGTTAACTGATAAACTGTTCTATGTTAATCCTATTAATGCTCTTATTCTATATTGGTGTCGAGCAGTTTACGACAGAAAACCTGCTTACTGAAAAAACAACAATCTTTGCAGTAAGGAACAACACAACCAAACACTATATATATATATATATATATATATATATATATTTGCTCTACATTGCTTCCGATTTGTTATTTCGCTTTGGTTAGTTCTGTATCGAGCACTTTTTCTTTCTTTGTAGTTGGTTCCGTTTGGGTTTTTTTTTCTTTACTGCGGGGTATTGTATGTATTGTCTGTATTCCGCAGTTTTCTTTTTTTTCTCCCCTCTTTTCCAACGCCTTACAGCGACGGATAGTAACGGAATTAGATTCTGTCTGTTATTTGTTGTCCTTAAAGTTTATTTTCGTATAGTTTTAGGATTTAGATACTTACAGAGTCGGTCTTGTTATTATATTATATATATATACTGAAAATCTAAGCAAGAGCCAGCAACCTACCACGGTTTCGCCCACCGGCTCGTCAGGAAAATTGGCCCTTAGGGCGAAACTGTGGTAGGTTGTTGGCTCTTGCTTAGATTTTCTGTCTTTGTTTGCTCTACTTTTCTAATGAGCGCTTCAGTGTTAGGACTTTCGTCTTGGGGTTTCTTCTTTCTTACGGCTACTTGACTTTTTGTTCATGTACTTAGTTTGTTTCTGTTTTTACTTTCTCCTCTTTTCCGTCCGATTTCGTTTTCGGTGGGTTGTTCAAGACGATTTAAATTATAGCTTAATTGATACTAGTTTCGGCAGAGTTAGTTCTGTTACTATTGGTATTGTTATTACTATAGTTAATTTTATGATATATATATATATATAAATCAACACATCCTCTAAAACGGTTATAAATGATAATTTATTTCGACGAGTAAGTTTTTTTATCTATCATCGTCACTCCACAGAATACATTTGGTTTAATTTAATCAGAACATTAAAAAAAAACAAAAAAAAAAAAACTGGAGAATCCAAGCGGCATGACCCAGAAATGAATTTTTAATGTTATCTGGTTAAGGCCATAAAAGATAAAATGGTGAGAGGTGTGACGATTGGACAGTACGTGTCACTAGAAAATTCAAGATACACACGTCCCTAACCATATACAAATACACGTATATCCATACATATATACGTATATACATACAAACATCCACTCATATATAAATACATATATGATACATAGCTTATAGAAGATAGATCTATAAAGAGAGTTGAATAAATATTATCCAAAGCAATATATACATTTCTATATAGATCTATCTCTTTAATATTTAATATTAAATTTAATTTTGGAATATCCTCTGCGTTTACGGACTTGGCATCTTTACCTATATATATATATATATATATATATATATATATATATTATTCAAGAAGTAATATATATATATATATATATATATATATATATATATACGCTCTCACACCCTGATTGAGCACTCTGGAAAAATGGTAGACTTTGAAAAACAGTAGCTACTCTGGCATCTACGCATCGTTCATTCAGCAATGAATTAGAACACTCTCAGCTATTGGGCGTGTATAATGATAATATACACGCTAAAAAGTCTGCCTTCTTCTACCGAGCGCCCATAGCTCAGAGGTAGAATCGGCGACTGACGCCAATTCAGTCGGGTTTCAATTCTGGGTAAAAAGCAATGGCTGTCTAACCGTACTGGTGAGCTGTGATACAGCGGAACAGATCTGTCGGCGGATGACTATATATATATATATATATAATACTGGCCATAATTTTTAGGCCACCCCAGTGTTTAAAAAAATAATGTATTTCATACTATTTTTTAGTATTTATTACCAAGTGAATAATTGTAAATAAAAATAAAATGTTTCTTTTGTTAATATTGCACAATAACGTGTGCATCAAATGAATTTATAAATATTTAATAATTACCAAATTGCAGTTTCATCAATGAAAGAATGAAGAAAATTTAGGGTAATTCGGACGATTTCATCTTTGCTTCCTTGCCTTGTAAAATCTTGTAAAGTAATAATAACAAATGAACCATTCTATTTTCATTTGGCAATAAATACTAAAAATATTATGAAATACATCATTTCTTTAAAAAAAAAAACTGGGGTTGCCTAATAATTATGGCCGGTAGTGTGTATATATATTTAACATGTGAGAAAGGAAGACATTTAAAATGTCAAAACAGATAAGACATTAAATAAATAGCTTATTCAAATTGAATATAAATCAATTTTTATTTCTCTCTTTGACTGGATACACTCCCGATATGGGTGTCTGAGGAGACCGTCATACTCTCTGCCCCACTTCTGCTCGCCACTGACTGATGTTGAATTAAACCCACTTTGTGGTGCAGTGGATATCAGCACGGAGCGAGAAATCGAAGAGCCGAGTTCAATTACAGTTGAATTCAGTTACGCGCAAATACCCTTTGGGGAAGTTATTTATCCGTATCTTCGCTCCAGCTATGGGTCAAATAACAAGACAGATTTGGTTCTATGGCATTGGTTAGAAACCAGTCTACTCTAGAAAGTAATGATAACTTACTACGAGAAAATGTTCTGCTCAGTCAGTTAAGTCTCTTTCAAGACATGATCGCCCAAGTCTTACTTCTATCACTTAAATGACCGATCCTCACAAGCAGTGCAATAAATTTAAATTAAAATTATTTATTCAAGCGAGGTTACTCAGATAAAAATGTATTAAAGTTATTTCCCTTGAATCAACTGCAAGTATTTCCATTGTATGTTTTTTGTGCAATGATGTGCGTTGTGGTACAGTGGATATCGGCTCGGAAACGGGGAGCCGAGTTCGAATTCCAGCTGAATTCAGTGCATTCACTTACGCGCTAATACCCTTGGGAAATGTATTAATCCATCTCTTCCTTCCAGTTATGGGTTAAAGAGCAGGACAGATTGGGTTCTATAGCCTTAGTCGGCAACCAGTCTACCGCAGAAAGCAATGGCAACCTACTGCGTGATAATCTTCTTCCCAGTCAGTCATGTCTCTTTCGAGACATGATCGCCCAAGCATGTATCACGTATGGCACTTAACTGACTGACTGATATCCGGACACTTAGGACATGGTTTTAAAACTTCGTGTTCAAATGATTCATGATTCCGGATAATCGAATACCTAAATTATTAAAAACAAAACAAAAAAAACTTCCATTTTCTGAAAATCAAGCGACATTTTCAAACGCTTTGTATAATGCAAATCCGATATCAACCAACAGGTAACTAAAATTCAAAAAATAAAATGGCACACTCGCAAAAATGGATCAGAATTAGTGAAAGCATTTTGAAAAAAAACAGACCAAAGCAAAAAATCACAATCAAGTGTGAAATTTAATTTTGCCGGATAGGAAAAGGATTGACCCCGTGCTGAAAGAAAAAGACGAAGCCAAATTTCGCGATCATATGTTAAATTTATTTTCTTGCTTTCCTGCCTGTTGGAAGTCTTCCTCTGTAGTTCCTATATTTAAGAATACTGGAGAACACTCGGACCCCGCTAATTACCGCCCTATCAGTCTCCTTCCGATCTCTGGCAAAGTGTTCGAAGCCATTATCAACGCCGAGGTTGTTCAGCATCTCACAGTCCGCTGGCTCCTCTCGGACAAACAATATGGTTTCCGCTTCACCAGGTCTACTGCTGACATGCTAACGACCATCACTGAGTATATATACCAGGCTCTCGACAAGAATGGTGAAGCTCGAACAGTTGATTTGGATATTTTCAAAGCGTTTGACCGAGTATGGCATGCTGGCCTTCTACGCAAAATGCGGAGCTATGGTTTAGCTGGATATTTGTTTGACCTAATCGCACATTGAAGGTAGTATTAAACGGACATGCCTCCCAAAACTACCATACGAACGCAGGTGTCTCTCAAGGCTCTAACCTAGGTCCTACACTCTTACTGATCTACATTAATGATCTCCCCGACGCTATAAGATCCCAAGTAGGCATGTATGCCGACGACACCACACTTTAGACTCGCCTCGATCAAAAATCTGGTGTGGGCGACAAAGCGAACCTCACTGCCGAGCTTGAGAAGGACCTCCAATCCGTGGTGGACTGGGGTAAGAAATGGCTCGTAAATTTTAATGCTTCCAAAACAAAGCTCCTATCAATTAACCATCATAAACAATCGCTCCTACCTCCCATTAGCATGGAACAGGTAAGCCTCCCTGAGAGTAAAACACTACGCCTCCTTGGCCTCACACTCTCAGCGGACCTCAAGTGGAATGACTATATCGAATCCATTGCTAAATCCGCTGCTATGAAAATCGGTTCTCTGTGCAGGGCCCTGAAGTTTTTCCCGTCTGAGTCCATTGAATATTGCTGCCACATCTGGTCGGGTGCCTCTGCTATTCTCCTCGGGGTTCTTGACAAAATACAACGGAGAATCTGTAATGCGATCGATATCGACTTGGCAGCCCGGCTGCAGTCACTCTCTCACTGGCATGATGTGGCTTCCTTGTGCCTCTTCTATAAATAATTTCACGGCTTCTGCTCCGATGAACTTAGATCACTGGTGCCCCAATAGGTATGAATTTACACGAGCTACTAGATTAGCAACTATGTCCCACTCTTTTACAGTGAAACAGATAAAATATAACCGCAATTTCTACTCTAACAGCTTCTCTTCACGCACTTTCCATCTGTGGAATTACCTTCCATATACTTGCTTCCCCGACAGCTACAATCTCCATTAATTTAAATGTAAGGTCAATAGATACCTCTTATCTACATTGAAAATATAAGTCCATCCCTACCATGGCGGGTGGCCGAAGACAGTGACAAAATAGTGGTGTTGTGGTCCCTGGTCTGATTACAGACATTTGAGTACGTTATTGGAAATGGTCTTCGGCCATCCGCCACGGTAGGGATGGACTTATATTTTCAATTCACTTCTCTTTATTGTTAATAACTTAAATGTTCTATGTTTACGGTGTGTTAATATTTACTCTTTGATAATGGCTTATGTGAGCCGAAAGCTTAGACCCGATAAAAAATTCAACAAATACTGTGATTTTTTGTTGTCTTTCAACGACATCACCATCAAGTATATCAGACGGTATGAACGGATCCTAAACAAAATTAATAGACAAAATTTGTCTATATTATTCAATGAAACCTGCATTAATATATATATATATATATATATATATATATATATATATATAACGGTCATGTCACGTTGGATACACCGGTTCCCGCTCGATCACCGAAGTTGAGCCTGGTCAGTACTTAGGTGGGTGACCACTTGGGAATACCAGGTGCTGTTAGCATTCACGGATGTGCGTTGGGGTGCGGTGGATGTCGGCTTGGAGGGGGAAATCGGTGAGCCGAGTTCCAATTTCAGTCGAGCACGCTGCATTTACTTGCGCACTGGTACCCTTGGGAAAGGTATTAATCCGTTCGTTCCCTCCAATTATGGGTTAAATAATTGAGGTCTGCTGTTCGTGCGATTTGTGGCAGTCATCTGCACCAATTGTTTGTTATCAGCAGTTCCAAGAAGTGTGGATGGTACTACACAATGCCTTCACCACTATAAACAAATCTCTGTGTGGTTGTCTTGCTGGAAAAAGGTTGGACCCTCATACGTTGAACGCGACGGGAGAATCCATTATATATATATTCACTTTAACATTATTTTTTATTGCATAATCGTAGTGAGTAGACGTTACATCTACTCAAATACGCGAATCTACTAAAAATAACGTTTCTTAGAATATAGATAGATAGATAGATAGATAGATAGATAGATAGATAGATAGATAGATAGATAGATAGATATTGAACAGATGGGATAGATAGATAGATAGATAGATAGATAGATAGATAGATAGATAGATAGATAGATAGATAGATAATGAACTGACTGAGATAGATAGATAGATAGATAGATAGATAGATAGATAGATAGATAGATAGATAGATATTGAACAGACTATTGATAGATAGATAGATAGATAGATAGATAGATAGATAGATAGATAGATAGATAGATAGATAGATAATGAACTGACTGAGATAGATGAGATAGATAGATAGATAGATAGATAGATAGATAGATAGATAGATAGATAGATAGATGTTGAACAGACTGAGATAGATAGATAGATAGATAGATAGATAGATAGATAGATAGATAGATAGATAATGAACTGACTGAGATAGATAGATAGATAGATAGATAGATAGATAGATAGATAGATAGATAGATAGATAGATAGATAGATAGATTAGAACAGACTGGGATAGATAGATAGATAGATAGATAGATAGATAGATAGATAGATAGATAGATAATGAACTGACTGAGATAGATAGATAGATAGATAGATAGATAATGAACTGACTGAGATAGATAGATAGATAGATAGATAGATAGATAGATAGATAGATAGATAGATAGATAGATAGATATTGAACAGACTGGGATAGATAGATAGATAGATAGATAGATAGATAGATAGATAGATAGATAGATAGATAGATAATGAACTGACTGAGATAGATAGATAGATAGATAGATAGATAGATAGATAGATAGATAGATAGATGTTGAACAGACTGAGATAGATAGATAGATAGATAGATAGATAGATAGATAGATAGATAGATAGATAATGAACTGACTGAGATAGATAGATAGATAGATAGATAGATAGATAGATAGATAATGAACTGACTAGATAGATAGATAGATAGATAGATAGATAGATAGATAGATAGATAGATAGATAGATAGATAGATAGATATTGAACAGACTGGGATAGATAGATAGATAGATAGATAGATAGATAGATAGATAGATAGATAGATAGATAATGAACTGACTGAGATAGATAGATAGATAGATAGATAGATAATGAACTGACTGAGATAGATAGATAGATAGATAGATAGATAGATAGATAGATAGATAGATAGATAGATAGATAGTAAATTGAGGTTAATAATAAACGGAGATAGATAGATAGATAGATAGATAGATAGATAGATAGATAGTAAATTGAGGTTAATAATAAACGGAGATAGATAGATAGATAGATAGATAGATAGATAGATAGATAGATAGATATACAAGCCTAATATCAAGCAAGTTGTCTTCCTAGACATAACATTAGACTTAGTATCGTACACTTTCCAACCTTACATGAACATTAATGCTAAAGCAATCTATATAATCCCCAATTCTAATCACCCAACATCCATTATCAAGCATATTCCATCATCGGTTGAACGCCGCTTTTAGACACAAACCTCAAATTATGAAATATTCAATAAACACAAAGTAATTTACTATAAAATTCTTAAAGACAGCGGATATCAATCCTCCAAAATTAACCTTGTGGAAAAATTCAGGATCTCAAAAAGAAAAAAATAGAACCAAGAAAAATCTTATGGTATAATCTACCTTTTAATCAGTTAGTTAACTTTAAACTGAGACATAAATTTCTTAAACTAATAGATAAGCATTTTCCCAAAATAACCCTCTAAGCAAACTCTTCAATAGGAATACGATAAAACTAAGCTAAAGCTGCTCAAACAATCTAGAAAAAATAATTAAAGTACATAACAGTAAAATATTAAAAGCATACAACAAAAATAACTCCAACACTAATCCCAGTTTGCGCCATAATAATAACCTTTGTAACTGTAGAAACCCAAACCAATGTCCCATTCCAAATGTTTAACGAAATCCCTGATATATATGTGTTCGATTTCATCCAGGGAGAATCCCAAAGATGAGAAAATATATATTGACAACAATTTTACACCCAATTTTACCTATTCCACACTACAAACTTTGATCTATTTTAAAGTTTAATAGAAAAAAGTGATTTCCGAAATTTAAAATTAAGGTTGAATATACAAAATTAGATTAATTATAAAAACTGTTTTAAATAAAAAATGTTGTATAGTTGTACAAATAAACATTAGCGATAGGTCCAATCCTATTCCGCCCCACCCTTACACTTCCTTACCCTCCCCTTCTACTAAACCTGAAGAATAAACTCCAGCCATTAGACCATAAAGCTATACCCCATCTTCTAATGTTAAATCTGTCTACAAAATTCTCGACACATTCATTAATCAACTCTATCCCCCACCCATTCCCTCTTTGCTAACAGACAATTTACAAGACTTATCCCCTTAACACTGACCCCATCTACATCTCACACACAACTCGCCAAATATAATAAAAAAGGCTTTCCATTCCTTTTCATACCATCTGAGGAGACATTGTAATTTCAATGTCGAAACAAAATGTACACTTTTGTAGTGGATAAAAATTTGTACATGTTCTAAACTATAATTTATAATAAATATTCACAGCTTTATATTATATATCGAGCACTGTTTTAAATTAATGTTTCGGACATTGTAAAATTTTCTTAGTTCCTTATTCACTCGGATATATATATATATATATATATATATATATATATATATATATATAGGTATAGGTATAGATGTCCAGTCCGTAATCTAACAAGATCAACTTAATATAAAATATTAAGTGTTATATTTATATAGAGAGATCAATGAATGTTATCCAGAGCAATATGATACTTATAAAGGAAAACTCAACACGTCATTTAAATTGGTTATAAATTATAATTCATTTCAATGAGCTTAATTAGCTCATTTCATCAGACCACACAATATTCCTTCCATTTGGTACAATATAAGCATTTCCTTTAACTGAAAAGAAAGATTAAAAAATAAAAAAATGAAAAAATAAAAATAAGAAACAGGAAAAAAGAAAAAGGAAAAGAGAGTCGGGACAGAGGCATTGCCGTCATATCAGTTGTGGGTATTCAGACCAGTCGTGAAGATTCTAACCGGTAAGTCATTAACCGTTTATTTCTAATTCCATGGATACGTATGTATGTGTAACCCCTCAAATTAACCCTCACATGTACACTAACTTATATCCATATACACATATGCGCACACATCCCCATATTACTTACTAATGTGACTGTGTTTATATTTATACATACATACCGACCTACACTTTTCATGTCTACATACGGATCTTGCGTTCGTATACTCACATATATACATTTTATAAAGACGTGATTTCCGGGTGTATAGTGTTATATATATATATATATATATATATATATATATATATAAGTATGCTTGTAATTCTCGCACATACTCCCAAATTACGCATATACTTTCATAATTACCTACATCCTCATATCCATACGTATATATACTCATAAATGTGTTCTTCATACATACAATTATCTGTTTATATCCACATATAATTATTGTGTTCACACACTCGCAATTTTATGAGAAGCGGATCCACGCACACATGTATACACATCCATCCATATATATATATATATATATATATATATATACAAGCAACTTTTTATATACCCCTATACATAAAGATAATATACGCCTGTGTACACTTATACATCTACTTTTAACTCCCAAACGTGGTGATATATTTTCTTTTCATACGTCTTAACAAACATTGCACATATATATATCCATATATACCAGCATACATCAGGATTTCGATATTAACCTGTACACATATGGGTAGAATGATCAGTACATGAAGATATAATCAGTTCAAGAATGCATAATTGACTGCATACAAGATTAACACAACACACATATAATCAAGTGTTGTCCCATGATGGAGAAACATACACATAATTAGGTCTATTCTTATGCATGAAATACACTTATACTTGGGTGCCCCCAATACGCACAATAATACATCACAAAATTAGGTGCACCCATACATATGAGAAACATATCTAACCTTACAATTAGGTTCACCATTATACCTGTATATATATATATATATATATATATATATATATATATATATATATATATATATATATCACGTGATGTAAACAAAAGCTTCACCTGATGTAAACAAATTCTTCACTGACGAAGCTGAGTTCGAATTCCAGTTGAATTCCTTGCATTCACTTGTGCACAAATATCCTTGGGAAAGGTATTAATCCGTCTCTTTCCTCCAGTTATGGGTAAAATAACAGGACAGATTGGATTCTATAGCGTTGGTTGGCGTCCAGTTTACAGCAGAATGCAATGGCAACCTACTGCGGGATAATCTGCCCAGTCAGTTATGGAATTTAAACTCGGCTCTTCGATTTCACGTTCCAAGCTGATATCCACTGCACCACAACGCACATCCATGAGGGGTCCAGGGAGACAAGAAGTAGGGGAAAAATAACAAGATATGGGGGATATCAAAGAAAGGATAAGATAAAGATGGGAATCTAGGAGATAAGTGATAGAAATCGACGTTTCATTTAAACTTTTGGAGATTTTACCTATCAGGGAAGCAAGTACACGGAAGAGAGTTCCACAGGCAGGAAATGCGAGAAAAAAGCTAGTAAAGTAGAAGTAAAGGTTACTTTTGATTGTTTTTACGATAAAAAAGTGGGACCTAGATGCCAATCTAGTAACAAGAGTAATTTCCTATGGTTGGGGCACCAGAGAAAGAAGCTTGCCAGAGAAAATATTTATAGAAAAAACAGAGTGAAACCATATCTTGACGGTGAGAAAGAGACTGCAGTCGAGCCGTTAAATCTGGATTGATTATGTGACAGATCCTACTTTTGATTTTGTCGATAACCTCGAGATGAATATCAGGAGCACCCAACCTTCTTAGCAGTAGATGTAGCCATTGATTCGATGTAGCGTCCCATTTGAGATCAGCTAAGAGAGTGAGACCGAGGAGGCGCAGTGTGTTGCTTTCTGGGAGACAAGCGTCTTTCATAGCGACAGAAAGCAAGAAATTTTCTCTGTAGTGGTTAATGGAGAGCAGCTTCGTTTTGGAGGCATTTTGGCTCTATAGAATGTTTTCTTTGTTGCTTGAATATATATATATATATATATATATATATATTGGAAGAAACAGTCACTAAACGAAATATATTCACCCGCACGCTCAAGAACTCACATATATGTAATTTTTGAATATTGCATATGTATTAAACTATGTATTTGCTTATATCATACGTTATCGTTTATCTAATGGTTCGTTCTTATTTAATGGTTAGTAGTTGTATTTGTTTTTATACTCGTTTTATACACTGATGTATTAATTTTAGCGTGTTAGGTTTGTATATATATTTACATGTACATGCATATACACTCGTATGTGTCCCTTTAATATTTTCTCGCTTATTTATCAATTAATAATTAATTTTTACTGAGTTTATATTATATTTATTTCATTTATTTAAAGTTTATATTATGTTCTTTCATTTTTTTTTTTAGTAAGCATTTATTTATATGCCTACATTTAATCATTATTTCAGTTTTCTTGTTTAAGTGTTTACATTGGGAATTCCAAAAACTTAGATTATTGAGAGACAGAAAAATTTCCTTGAAAATAAAAAAGAGAGTACTGGATTGTTAAATGAAGTTTGTCCTTCAATATGACAGTTTTATCAAAGATGAATGAAAGACTTGAAACAACCGAAATGTAGTTTTATGCTGAGGATGCCATGGATTGAACATGCGAACAACGACAAGGTTTGGAAGAGGCTGGACACGAAAAAACTGATACTTTACACTAGGAAAAAACAGCTAAAGTTTCTGGGATATGTAATGAAGAAGGTGGGATCGGAGAATCTGATACTCACAGGACAGATAGATAGAAAGAGAGACGGAGGAAAGACAGTAGATAGGCCAATATATATGTTATAGTTTAAGTTACTTGAAACCAAAAAGATCCTTCAACTGTGAGTACCGTCCTCACACTAAAACCACTTTTATTTCAATACAGCCTATACAGGTTTATAGCCTACACCCACCTCTAGGTACGACACTGCTTATGACTATCTCTACTCTGGCACTTATGGACATACCCATTCTTCAGGAGACTTGATGGGAAATGACAAAACATTTAGCATTTACCATCAAGTTCTCAGAAGAGTGTATTTGTTATTACCAGAGAGATTCAAAGTAAACCCAATTTTCTTTATTATTCATCGGAAACTAGCAGTTAAACATTCATAGAAGTTCTAGTGAGAAGAATTGTGCATTAATTAAATTGGCAATTCAGATTTTGTTCTATCAACACAGCCTCCACAGCTGTATAGAAAGAGCAGATTTGGGGCTATAGAACGGGGACGGAAAAAAGGATACAGGCAGAAACATTTTTTTAGTAAGACTTCTTAGTCTAGACCGGCTGTTATTAATTTTATTACTTAAGAAAAAAAAAACACTAAGGCAACAACTCAAGTACATGTACCCACTGAAACAACATTTGTACTAATCGAGAAATATATGTTGCGATCACTATTGCTGGTTTGACTGAAAGCAGTGGCAACAATAATTTGCAGAATATTATTGACTATCGAGTGTAAAAAAAAAACGATGTATTTCGAAATGAACAGACATGTTTTTTCTATTGCTAAAAAACAAAACAAAAAAACGATGTATTTCGAAATGAACAGACATGTTTTTTCTATTGCTAAAAAAAAAATCAAAAACGATGTATTTCGAAATGAACAGACATGTTTTTTCAATTGCTAAAAAAAAAACGATCTATTTCGAAATGAACAGACGTGTTTTTTCCATTGCTAAAAAAAAAAAACAAAAAACGATGTATTTCGAAATGAACAGACATGTTTTTTCAATTGCTAAAAAAACAAAAAACGATGTATTTCGAAATGAACAGACGTGTTTTTTCCATTGCTAAAAAAAACAAAAAACGATGTATTTCGAAATGAACAGACATGTTTTTTCAATTGCTAAAAAAAAAACGATCTATTTCGAAATGAACAGACGTGTTTTTTCCATTGCTAAAAAAAAACAGAAAACGATGTATTTCGAAATGAACAGACATGTTTTTTCCATTGCTAAAAAAAAAAAAAAAAAAAAATCAAAAAACGATGTATTTCGAAATGAACAGTCATGGTTTTTCCATTGCTAAAAAAACAAAACAAAAAACGATGTATTTCGAAATGAACAGTCATGGTTTTTCCATTGCTAAAAAAAAACGATGTATTTCGAAATGAACATACATGTTTTTCTATTGCTAAAAAAAAACAAAAAAAAAATAAGAAAAAACGATGTATTTCGAAATGAACAGACATGTTTTTTCCATTGCTAAAAAACAAAACAAAAAAAACGATGTATTTCGAAATGAACAGACATGTTTTTTCCATTGCTAAAAAAAAACAAAAAAAAACGATGTATTTCGAAATGAACAGACATGTTTTTTCCATTGCTAAAAAAAACAAACAAAAAAAAACAAAAAAAAAACGATGTATTTAAAAAGGAAAGTTTTGATTATTTTTCGGGGATTATGATATCATAATCTTTGTTGTCTTAGTATGCATTTACAATTTTTAATTATTAAAATATATATTTGTCTCATATTTAAAAATGCTTTCTATTGGGCTATCCGGAAAACTTCATACAGATTTTTAAAGGAAATTATTACCCAAAACAAAATTATGTCATTTCAACTTGAAGATTTCGCCTTCCCAGAATAGTACGTAAATAAACTAACGCAAAATATCGAATAGTTTCTTCATTCTAGAATATAGATAATTGAAGTAAAAACGAAAATATATTTCAGGATTTAAGCCTAAAATACTCGGAGATTATGAAGTCATTGTTTAACATAAAATAAAATGAAGTATACTGCATTTTTGACTGTACTAACACATAAACTATCAATATAGATATAGTCATCCGCAGACAGATCTCTTTCGCCGTATCACAGCTCATCAGTACGATTCCGATTGCATTTTTACCCAGGATTGAAACCCGACCGAAATGGCATCAGTCGGCGACTCTACCCCTGGCCTATGGGCGTTCGGTGGAAGTAGGCAGACATTTTAGCGCATATCATTATACGCGTCCAATAGCTAGAGCGCTCTAATTCATTTCACTGAATGAGCGATGCGTACATGCCAGAGTAGCTAATGTTTATCAAAGTCTACTATTTTTCCAGAGTGCTCAATCAGGGTGTGAGAGCGTAAAAAAATATATATAAAAGGCAAGATGTTCTTTTTTTTTTTTTGTGTGTGTGTGTGTGTGTGTGTGTGTGTGTGTGTGTGTGCGTGTGTGTGTGTGTGTGTCTGTTTATCTGTCTGTCTGTCCTTCATATAAATCCACAATTTTATCCGATTCTCACCAAACTTAACGCAAATATTCTTTTAAGCTCCCGGTCAGGACATGGGCTACTTATTTTTTCCGATTTATCCCCGATATCGGAAATCTGTATGTATAAAAAGGCAAGATGTTTGTGTATATATCTATCTATCTATCAGTATGTTCGTTAGAAAACTCCACAATTTTTACCTGCCTCTCACTAAACCTCGCACAAATATTCTTTAGGATTCCGGTCAGGTTATGGGCTACTTAATTTTCCCGATTTCCAACGATACCCCAATATCCAATCAGGTCTGATCAAGATCAGGATTTCAGCCCTTTTATCGTGGTTCTTGCTGTAGAATTTGCTCTAACTTGGTAAAATTATAGTTTTTAGTCTCAAACATTAGAGATCTTCTCAGACGACTTATTTTCTCCGTTATTGGAAATCGATACCCCCGATATTTTATCGAATCTGATCAAAAACCGATATTCAGCCATCAATATGGCTCATTTTCTCCAATTTTACTCCCGGTGGGTACAATAAGTTTTCATGGACTTACTTCGGTTAGTTTATCTTTGGATGACTTATTTGACTCCGATATTGGAAATCGATACCCTGATATCATATCGGGTCTGATCAAAATCAGGATTTCATCTCTTTTATTTTGGTCTTTGTTTCGGGTTTTGCTCTAAGTAGATATAATTGTAGTTCTTAGTCTCAGCCATGATACCATTTACTCAGAGGACTTATTTAGTCTTCAAAATTTAGTTTGCGAGGGAAAACTTATCTCCCATCGATAACGGAAATCAAAATTTGACTTACATCCATTCATTTTTCTTTCAGTCCACGATTTCGCTTTAACTGGAAACTATTATTGCTTTTTAGTCTTTCGTGCCAACGTCCAAAGAGTCTGAGCTCCAGGACCATGGATTAGTTTAGAAGTTTTCATTACACCCGAGCAACGCCGGGCTATACTGCTAGTCAATTGATAAAAAGGAAGGAGAGAAGAAAATGCAAAAATGATAAAATAAAAACAATTTTAGGTAATCAAAATGAGAAAGTAGAAAGAAGACAAACGATCTTCAGGTTTGTTGAACAACGACAAATAAATACTAATACAAAAATGCTGATAAATTATGAAAAAAGTTGTAAGAGATAATAATAAACAACACATAAATAAATACAAATAAATAATATATAATAATATGTAGCGGACCTGAAGGAGACTACCACCACCTTTACATTTGTTGTTTTTCATTTTCTTTTACTTTTTCAGCGCAGTCCTATCGATTATTAAATAAAATTTCCGAGTATCAAAAGAAATTTAAACAGTTTTAGGGGGGCTAAGTTTCTGTGCGCCGAAGCAAGAGAAGGCGGTTTGTCTGCACATGCATTCGTAGACGTTATGGAATCGAGAGGCGAGCTCATGCAAGGCAGTTTTTGGAATGACACGGCGCATGCGTCTTTGGCGAAAGCGAGGCTTTCACATGCAAGAAATTACGGTTTCTTGCTCGAGACCAAATACTCATAAAAAGAGCCAACTTCTGTTTCAGAGGCAATTCGGTGTTGGCGATTCGTGAAGGCTACACCGGTGTTCGGGAGACAGTGTTTTCTTTACGGTGCGCAGGAAACGGAGTCCGAGTAAAACAGCGGGAGAACGGATCCAAACGGTCATTAATTCGTCTACCAACTACACCCCGAAGAGAAACAAATACTACATTCTAATACAACGTTATAGTCAACAGATCGCCATTTTGGAACCACTTGCGTTAGGGTCGCTTTTTTTTCTTCTTTTTTTTTGTTGGGTGGGGGGTGAGTTGTTGCCCTTCAGTTCCTACGATGGCATCTTCCTCGGAAACCCCAAGAATGGCTTTATTCAAAAGTTTCGCAAAGGATTCCGTTGTTGAATATGCGCAAGCAAAAAAGTTAATTGCACAGGATCTATTTATTATAAGGTTGTATGCAAAACTGAGCCCCGTCCCAAATTGTTTAAATGTTGAAATTTTTACAAATCTTTTTTTGCCATTCAAAAAGTTTAGGGTTTAATCGATAAAATTGCACTGAAAAAAGTAAAAAAAAAATTATAATCAACAAATTTACAGGTGGTGGTAATGCCGTACCGGCGAGTGGTTCAAAAATGGAGGTTTGATTTACTATAGCGTTTTATGAAAAACTGAGCCCCCCTAAAATTGTTTAAATATTGAAATTTTTCCAAATTATTTTTTGTTAATCGGAAATTTTAGGGTGTAATTGATAAGATTAGATTGGAAAAAGTAAAAAAAAAAAAATGAGAAACAACAAATTTAAAGGTGGTGATAGACTCCTTCAGGTCCACCTAATATATATAGATTGTCATCCGCAGACAGCTCTGTTTCGCCGTATCACAGCTCATCAGTACGATTAGACTCCGATTGCTCTTTTACCCAGGATTGAAACCCGACCGAAATGGTGTCAGTCGGCGATTCTACTCCTGGGCTATGGGCGTTCGGTAGAAGTAGGCAGACTTTTGAGCGCATATCATTATACACGCCCAATTAATTTCCTATTAACTTTATAAAAAGAACAAACTCGCGATAAGATATTAGAAGAAACTCAAACATAAAAGCCACAAATTTATTCGTCTAAAGAGAGTCAATTTTAGACTCGAAACACGTGTAGCGTCATGGACAATTAATGTTTCATAACATGTATAATTACAAACCCAATATATATATACATTTTAAAGAAAACGTTCACGGCTTCTCACACTTTTTATTCCATACTAATTACTCTCGTTGGAACAACCCTATTTCTTTATATATATATATATATATATATATATATATATATATATATATATATATATTGTAGATAAGAAAAATGGTTAATTTACGGAGTATCTCTTAATCGATTTTAGATATCACGCAAGAGTTTAAAGAGCGTATCAAATAGCCTCTAGTTCAAAGACCCAACTCCTGGGCTACGAACATAAACGACATTTTCTTCACTTCTATTATGACGTGTTATTTTAAAATGGTTTCTTTTGGCCGAATCAAAAAAATTGTTTGACGTCAAAAGAAACATTTTCTTGACACATTTGCTAGCCAGTAAAATGTCGGAAGGTCTTGACTCGAGACAGCTCCGACATTTTTTTAAATGGCTGCATATGCTTCATTCTACCAAACCCCGCACCCGTAAAATGTATCCTTCAGTTTTTATAGCTATACTACAGGATGTGATAGGTCAATTATTTCCATTCTACATTTTTAATTTCTCGTGTGGGCAATGTTTGTTTATATATTATTTATATTTTATATATTTTCTTGACGGCATAGTATAGTTGGGTCAGTTGGGCACCGTCTGTGAGAAAAAGAGCACCATGACGCAATTCACCCCACCAGAAATTTAGAAAAGGCAAGCTGTACTGATTTGCATTCGCGTCGGAAGATCAAATACTAACATTTTAGAGTGTTTGGGTGTCACTCTGAGGAAAGGGCAAAGGATTCTGAAAAAAGTTGGATGAGTATAATTGCGATTACTAAGATGTTTGGAGTGATCAGTTGTGATGTCAACCTTATGCTTCCTGTGACACGATAACTAGGCATATATGTATTTTATTATAATAGATTAAAATAGAAAATAGATTAGAATAGAAAATAGTTTAAAAACATATTTAACAAAAGTGAAAAAGAAGAGAAAAAAAAATAAATAAACGCTTTTTCTTTTATGAGGAAAATTGTCCTCCGGTAAATATTTGACTCAGTGATAAAGTTCAGCAGGTAGGTTTTCGATGACCCGGTCAAAGGCTGTCCTTTACTGTATCTTGACCACACATTAAGCCTTTTCCGGCGGAAGCCTTATTAAGATAAAAAAAAAGATAACTGAAATTTCAGACTTACAGTCGCCGGTGTTTGTCACCGGTGGTCTAAAGCATTTCCGGATTTCCGGGTTTCCGGTCAATTTTGGATAAATTCAGGTAATTTTTCCGAGTCAGTTAATTTAAGAGAGGAGTTCAGCCGGGTGCGAGCTTGAAGTAAGAATCTCCGTTCGTCTTGTTTCGTTCAGTTCGGGTTTGTTGATCTCCATTAATTGGAGTTAGAGCTGTGTGTCACATTGGCCTGCCCCAACCGAAAAGGCTAACTATAAACGGATAAAGCATCCTTTTCAACTCATCCAAGTTGTGGAAGTTCGTTCCTTATAGTTCAATCTTGTACCCCCAGCTGTTCGGCCGACATTTTCAACAAACTTCCGGCAACATCACAGCGTGGAGAACGGCCGCCGGAGAAAATTGTTAGGACGGACCGTTGGAGTGTTACATTCCATTCATCTTCCCAGACGGCCTCAGACTTAACACGGAGGTATACATTAAGTGCTTTGAGGAGGTAGTGCTACTCTGGGTCAAGAGGGCGGCTGTTGAAAGACCCTATGTCTAACAACAGGATTCTGCACCATGTTACACAAGCAGGAAAACGACAACATCACACCTTATATCTGGCCACCCAAACTACAATCCTTTTAATTATTATATGTGTGGGAAGCAGCTGAGCAAAAGACCAAGAAAAATACATGTAGCACCAAAGAAACAAGGAAACCATTTAAAAGAGATGCAGGAGATTCCGAAGTCGTCTGGAGGTTGTGGTTGAAGCCAATGGCGATTTTACTGAATAAATTTACCGTTTCATATTTCAAGATATATTTTGTTAAATATTAAAATGACATGTCAGTGTTATTTTTCACTTTGGCGTAATGTAGACAATAATTCATCCATTGCAACGTGTATTAATTTAATACAGAGTACAATTTCGTTGTTAATTTAATATAGGTACCACTACAGAATGCTCAGGTTTAAAATGAATTTTTAAGAAAGAAAAATATTTCTTAAAGTTTTTATTTTACATTTAATTTCAAGCTAATCGATTAAATTTAATATTTCCAATAAGCAAAAATACTCTGCATTATTTGAAAATTAGTTTAAATTGACTGGAAAAAGATTTATTTATTTATTTTACGAAAATAGCTGATTAATGCCTTTTTCAATCGTTTTTCATCGCAATGTAACACTATTAAAAAGTACCACAAAAAATTATTTGAGGAATATTACCTGATTTAAAGTATAATTAATTTGATTTAAGACAAATATTACTTACTTTGAATGTAGAATACCGAAAAATGCATTTTCAAAAACAAACAGTTGTTGACGACCTGACAGCGTGATGGCTGATCTAATGTTGTTCTACCGGGATTTTATCTATAAAACATAATTAAAGAAAATGGCGTGATCGCGTTTTTTGTACACTTTTAAGTACTCAGTAATTTGAACATTTTTGATTCTACCTAAACAACCAACTCTGCCCTGAAAAGTATCGTAATGTCAACAAATGTAAACATAGAATGTACAGGCTTTGATACGTATTATATAAGGCTTGATTTGACTTCGATTATATTCATTTGTGGTCGAGTGGTCTAAGACGCACCAGATTAATTGGTGGCTTTCCCTATGTTGATTGGGGTTGCAGGTTCGTATCCTGTCGAGTGACATATTTTCGTAACAAAAATTATCGCAAATAATCAGGCTTTGAGGAGTTAGTGCTACTCTGGGTCAAGAGGGTGGCTGTTGAAAAATATTAAAGATAAATATATAAATATACTGTCTGATTAAAAATTGAATATCTACTCAAATACGAGTATCGATTAAAAATAATGTTCAAACAAATAAATTAGATATATATATATATAGAGAGAGAGGAGAAAATTTTAGAAACACTTTCCACTTTTGCGATATATGCATTACTCTTCAGAAATGAATTGATTTCTTTCGGTGACTGGCGTGTGTGTATACACTGCTTATATACAATACGTTAAAATCTGTCATGATTCCATGCGCCTATGACTTAGTGGGTAGCGACTCCGACTGACACCAAATCGGTCGAGTTTCGATCCCGGCCGGAAGCAAGTGGATGTGTCTAGGCACATTGATGAGTTGTGATACAGCGAAACAGGCTTGTATGTGGATGACTAATATATAGATATATATAGTCATCCGCAGACAAATCCGTTTCGCTGTATCACAGTTCATCAGTACGGTTAGACAGCCGATTGCCTTTTACCCAGGATTGAAATCCGACCGAAATGGCGTCAGTCGACGATTCTACCTCTGAGTCACGGGCGCTCGGTAGAAGGAGGGAGACTTTTTGTATATTATCATTATACACACCTAATAGATGAGAGTGTTCTAATTCATTGCTGAATGAACAATGCGTATATGCCAGAGTAGCTACTGTTTTTCAAAGACTACCATTCTTCCAGAGTACTCAATCAGCTTGTGAGAGCGTAAATATATACATATATTTTTTAAAGTATCCACAAACATATGCCTTCATTATATATATATATGGGGGGGAGTTTATTGATATTTATGTTCCACGACTGTACTTTTGTTATTAGTGGATACAGAAATCTATTTCGGCTTATTCTTTTATTTTTTATTTTTTAAATCATTTCACCACAAGCAAGACATTCCACTGCCACTTTTGGGCAAGGGGTTATATAGGGGAAAGTAAAGAGAAAGAGTGGTTAGATATAGGAAATGACAGAAGGAGGGTGATAGACGGGTAAGAATACCGAGGCTGAGGGTTGGGTAGATGGGAAGAGTGTTTGAGAGAATGGATGCGAATTAGTGTGTTAGGAGGTGTCTATTGACCTTACATTTAAACTCCTGGAGATTGTAGCTGTCGGGGAAGCAATCATGTGGAAGGGAATTCCATAGTCGCGAAGTGCGAGAAAAGAAGCTGTTGAAGTAGAAATTGAGGTTACATCTTATCGGTTTCACTGTAAAAGGGTGGGACCTAGTTGCTAATCTAGTATCTCGTGCAAATTTGGTAGACTATAAAATTATTTCTCAAAAGGCTTGGTGCCAGTTAACTGTGTAAATAGATTGAACAATATCATTCGTTTGCTGTTTGTTCTACATATACAAATAACATCAGGGACTTAATACCACAGAATTTCTGCCAGAGGGAATAAACGCGCGGCGTGTTAATGTGAAAGCATGTGGGGAAATGTTCAGCATGCACTGAACGAATGTTACTGTTGAAATTCTTAAAATCTTATTCGAATTGTCTCCCCGGAAATTATACTTCTTAAGTCCACTAACGCTTGTAGATCTTTCTTTTACAGACTGGGAGTTTCCAAAATTTTTGTTTTTGGTTGTGTGAAAAGTTAACAGCTTAATTATATCTTTTCTTTTTTACGGCATATCAACTCTTTGTATGTTATTTAAAGCCAGAAAATATTTTTAAAATCTTTTTTGTTGAGTTAATAACGGTTTAGCGATACAAATCTTAATTCTAACTCATAGCTGGTGGAGAGAAAAGGTGGATTTTTACAAGGAATTAGCAATTAACAATTCTGAGCCATTATTCATTACAACACATGCACATCCTAGCTTACAGCACCTGGTCTTAGCAAGCAGTCACCCATCTCGGTATTGACCAGGTAGGACGTTGCTTAACTTGTATGAGAAAGTGATGAAGCCACAAACTCTCATAATTTCATCTTTAGCTACATTATTCTTTTATCTTTTTTCATTTTTAATAATTTCACCCCAAGCAAGGTGGGACCGCTGCTCTATCACGTTGGGGTTACAGTTAGATGATAATAATAATAATAATAATAATAATAATAATAATAATAATAATAATAAAAACTGGGTACAGGGAGTGTCTAAGAAAGGATTAAAGATGGATGGTATTAAAAAATTAAAGATGGGTTATTATTAAACATTTTAGTCGATGGTGATATTTCAGTCCCAATCGAAGTAGAAGCCCCTTTAAGATTTATAAATTCAATTTGTCTGAAGTCATTTTGACTATCGTTCTGACAAAACGGTTTATACCCATTCAAGTTTAGACATTTCTGGATGGGTTGGACACCATACATGATTTTCATATTTGTCTCGATCTGACGAGGCAATTTAAGATCATAACTCGAATTGCTTAGTCAATATTTTGGCTTTGTAGCATTCTACGTTACTAGTCCAACGTGCCCCAAGTACTATCTTTCCTCGGTTCAGTTTTCCTATTTTTCCTGTGCTATATTATAACTGATCCAATCTCTTAGATAATTAAAGTGTTTAGAATTTATCAATTCAGTTTGGGCATACCTCGGATTACGTCTTTTCGAGTTAGGTCCTTCTGGATTATACGTCGTTTGTTAAAAACATATATGGAAAAATAAAATCAACTTTAAGCCATCCGAATCCTGATGAACAGAGCGAAAAACAGAATCAGACCAGATAAAGAACAAAAACAGTGCGGGTTCGTCAAAGACACTGGAACAAGGAACGCTATATTTATGATCAGGATGCTCTCCGAAAGGGCAATACAAATCAAGAAAGACTTGTACCTATATTTTATCGATTATGCAAAGGCATTCGACAAAATACGCCACAAAGAATTGAGTGAGATGCTCAGCAGCCTCGACATATTTAGGAAAGACATAAAAGTAATCAAGAATCTCTACTGACAGCAAACCGCCTGCATACGGACAGGTAACGAATTCAGCGGATATACAAAGATACGAAGGGGCGTAAGACAAGGATGTGTCTTTTCACCGGATCTATTCAACTTGTACAACGGTGACTATTCTGAGGACATGAGGACCCTAGATGTTATGCCAGGGTTTGTCATCGGGGGCCACAATTTGAACAACATAAGGTACGCTGATGATACAGTGCTGATAGAAAACACGGAAAAGAAACTACAAGACCTCCTACAGAAGGTAGCTTAAGAGAGTGACAAGAAAGGACTACAAATAAACTGCAAGAAAACCGAATGTATGGTTGTGACACTCTTTTGTCCGGGACTGGCTGGTTGTGACGTTTGTTCTCGTCGACGGTCGCGACGGCACCAGTTGTCACCCGCCTGGCCGGTTGGTTCGGTCGTTGTTGCTGGTCGTGATGATCTCGTCACAAAAGCTGGTTTTCAAGACGTCTATTGCAACAACGGACCACTGCTTACGTTGTGAATTGATTTCAGAAAGTCGCGTTGAGAAATTTCACTAGCCATCTTTCCACCAGAACCAGACCGGACACTGGTGTACACTTGTGGTTAAAAATAAACACGGCACAAAAAAAAAAAAATTAAATAAATGAACAAGGTCGACGACGCCCGGAGAGTTCTGAATAAAGTCTTTGTAATAAAAAAAAAACATTATTACTTACAAAAGCGGAAAATACAATTGTCGGAACGCCAATTTTTAACGGAAAGAAAATTCGTTTAAAAATATCAGAGCTTCCAATCTTCAAATACAAGTGTCTTTTCCAAGTTTCGTTAAAATATCAGAGCTTTTTAATTTTTTTTAAAGTCTTTTCACATATCTTTTATAACCAAAGCTGTCAATTCTTTATGCAACTTTTAAAACAACAAAGTTCTTTCGGGTCCTTATCAGAACTTAACGGAATTTACCGAATCAGAAGTGGGTAATGGCGGCGCCGTGACGGCAGCGGTGTGAGTGTTAGTTTATCCTTGTCGCCTGGAAGCTCTCTCCCAACTCAACTTCTAATAATTATTTTCATAGCAGTGCGGCCTTTTTTTTCAAGAATAATCAGAAATTTCAATTCTCCCAAATAAGTTTTAAAACAATAACGTTCTTTCGGGATTCCTATCAGAGGCGCATTATTCAACATTAACTCTCTAAGTTAATCGGCGGCAGGCTTCATTCGACATTAACACTTTAGCCATAAGTTCTGTGGTAGGCGACCGGCCGTGGGTCATAGCTCCCACAGTTGGGAACCCTTTTCCACAGTCGTTACATTTCGACTATAATTCCAGAAACTCACTCCAACTCTGATTTTTCTCGCCGAGTCCGGATTTTTATAACTATCCCCAACCCTCTCGGGGTTTTTGGCCGACTCAAAGCTTTTGACCAATGAGACCGTTTTCCACCCACACGATTTGCGGGGAGCCGTGGCTCGGCGAATTAAATATCAACAGCTCACATGACTTCATCTTTAGATTTTCAATTCCCACAATTTTCTGTTCTCAGGAACATCTGTTGGGGAATCACCTCATCAAATAAATCCTGACATTTTATTATGACTGCGACAATTTTGTCAAATTTCCACCTCGCCCAAAATAATGCGTATCGTATATGAAAAGGAAAGAAAATTATAATGATTAAGAAAGAAAATTATATTTTTCTCTTTCCTTCTCATCTGTTAGCTAATTTATCTATTCCCCGTATTTTACAAGTATATGATAGTATTAAAATAGTTTTTTTTACGTAAGCTCACATCGCGAATTACAACAAGGCACAACTAATAATGCCACTAATATTAATTCCTCTCTCTCCGTTGTATTGAACCAAACAATATATATATATATATATATATATATATACCAGCGGAAAATAGTGTCATATGGTCATTAGCAAAAAGAGCATCCCAAATGCCAAATACAGGTGGGGAATGCTAAAATCAAGCAAGTACAAAAATTTCAATGCTTCAGAAGTGTTCTAACAGAAGACGGAAAGTGCGACACTGAGATCCGTTTGCGAATTGGCATCGCCAAGGACGCATTCCAGAAGCTGAGCAGAGTATTAAGAGACAGGAAAAAATTTGCTAGAAATAAGAAGAAAGTACTGGATTGCTATGTGATGTTATTTCTTTAATACGGCAATGAACATTGAACAATATTCTCAAAGATGAAGAAAAACCTTGAAGCAACTGAAATGTGATTCTACAGAAGGATGCTGCAAATATCATGGATCGAGCATGTGAGCAATGATGAGGTTTTGGAAAGGATGTAAACGAAAAGGAAATTAATACAGAGCATCAGGAAGCGACAGCTAAAGTTCCTGGGACATTTAATGAGGAAGGAGGGCTTGGAGAACCTGATACTAACACGCCAGATAGAGAGAAAACAGCGAATAACATATTTGAAGAGCCTGGTCAGGTGGATGACAGAACGAGGGTTGTCTGGTGTAACAGGAGAAAGCATGCCAAGAGCCACAAGAAATAGGAAGACATGGAAAGCCATTATCGCCTACGTCCTGAAAGGACAGGGCACATAGAAGAAGAAGCTGTAAGCTCTATTCTAACAGTTTCTTTTCTCGAATTTCTCTCTTGTAGAACTCTTTTCCGGCTACATGATTTCCAGTTAAATTTGATCTTCAAAAATTTAAATCCGGTAACTGTCATTAGTTACTATATTTTTCATGACTCTTCTATTGTTCTCGCTTCTTAAATAATGTTTGTTTTTTCAGTATTTTCTAACACTTAGTAACCCCTTCTATCTTAGTGGTTTTACCGTCTTGCATGGAGTGATATGAAACAAAAAAAACAATCTGCAGTACTAATGGGTGACAATGTTGAAAAATGAACTTGCAATTTTGTAAAGTAATACATTCATTTTATTTGTATGTATTTAGTTACTTTTCACAAGTTTCATTATTTGATCTACTTTAAAACATCTTTTATGGGTTTGGAGACTTCGGCTGTCAATCAACAGAAATCAATTAGTATTAGAAACCTTATTTATCAAAACATTCTCATAATTCTCATAATCCGCTTCACCAGGTCTACTGCTGATATGCTAACGACCATCACCGAGTACATATACCAGGCACTCGACAGGAATAGCGAAGCCCGAACCGTTGCATTGGATATATCTAAGGCGTTCGACAGAGTTTGGCATGCTGGCCTTCTATGTAAACTGCGGAGCTATGGTATAACTGGACATTTGTTTCAACTAATTCAGTCATTCCTCTCCAACCGCACAATGAAGGTGGTATTAAACGGACATTCCTCCCAGAACTACCATACAAACGCAGGTGACCCCCAAGGCTCCTACACTCTTCCTAATATCCATTAATGATCACCCTGATTCCATAAGAGCCCAAGTAGGTTTGTACGCCGATGACACCACAGTTTACTCTCGCCTCCTACAAAAATCTGGTGTAGGCGCCAAAGCTAACCTCGCAGCCGAGATTGAAAAAGACCTCCAATCCATAGTGGACTGGGGTAAGAAATGGCTAGTAAATTTTAATGCTTCTAAAACGAAGCTACGCTCAATTAACCATCATCGACAATCTCACCTACCTCCCATTAGCATGGACCAGGCTTGCCTCCCAGAGAGTAAAACACTATGCCTCCTTGGTCACACACTTTCTGATGGAATGACTATATCGAATCCATTGCTAAATCCGCTGCTATGAAAGTCGGTTCTCTGTGTAGGGCCCGGAAGTTTTTTCCGTCTAAATCTATCCTGCACATATATAAATCTACCATCCGCCCGTGCATTGAATACTGCTGCCATATCTGGTCGGGTGCCCCTGCTATTCTCCTCGGGCTTCTCGATAAGGTTAAGAGGAGGGTCTGTAATGTGATAGATACCGACTTGGCAGACCGCCTGCAGTCTCTCTCCCACCGGCACGACGTGGCTTCCCTGTGTCTCTTCTATAAATACTTTCACGGCTTCTACTCCGATGAACTTAGATCACTGGTGCCCCCTAAATACGAATTTGCACGAGATATTAGATTAGCAACTAGATCCCACCCTTTTAAAGTGAAACCGATAAAATGCAACCGCAACTTCTACTCCAACAGTTTATTTCCTCGCACTTCCGACTGTGGAATTCCCTTCCACACGATTGCTTCCCCGACGGCTACAATCTCCAGGAGTTTAAATGTAAGGTCAATAGACACCTCCTAACACACTAACCTGCTCCCATTCTATCAAACACTCTTCCCATCTGCCCAACCCTCATCCTCGGTATCCTTACTCATCTGTCACCTTCCTCCTGACATTCCCTATGTCTAACCACTCCTTCTCTTTACCTTCCCCTATGTAGCCCCATGCGCAATAGTGACAGTGGAATGCCTTGCTTGGGGTAAAATGATTAAAAAAAACTTCATAATTGCTTAATTCCAAACCAGTTCCATTATTTTATCTGGAATAAAAACTGTTATGGGAGTGAAAACCTTCTCTGTCCATTTACCCTCGTCATTTTGAAGAGAAGTAAATTTAGTTAGTTTTTATATCAATTTAATTATTCAATGTAGCTGAAAAGACGTTTTATAGAATTAGAGACCTTATTCGTCAATTAAGAGTCGTAACTACTTCATTTTGATAGCGGTTTCACTATTTTATTTGGTCAAAAATAGTTTCAAAGAATTAGAGGCTTTAGTCATCAGTCAATCGTCGTAATTTTCAAGAAGAATTAATTTACTTCATTTTGATAGCAATTTCATTCTTCGATCTCGTCTGAAATTCATTTCATAGGACTAGATACCTTACATATCAACCAGTCGTTTTATTCTTTCGAAGAAATAGATTTATTTCATTTTGATACAAGTTTTGATTAACAATATAAACCTTTGCAGTTATGATGGTAACAGGGTTTCTTCCTTCAGGAAGCGGCATTAGGAACTGACGGTGATCTTATTTTGCTTTATTAAATGGTTATTTTTGAATTTGTCTTCGTTAAATATCAAATCTTAATAAAGTAATGATGTCTGTTAGCTTACGTCACGTCACTGTATTATTATTTTTTTCTTTTCAAGAGTGTGTTCTGAATATCATTTCCGAAAAATGCATTGCCATTTTGCAGGATGGTCATCGCTTATTATTTCTCGACGGTTACTTAATGAAAAACAACATCCTTTTGATGAAAGCTTCAGTTCCATGTAAAAAAAATAAGAAGTACTTGAAATGCTAAAACTAAAAACCTATTCATCGAATCTGATGTCCAAGGCTGACTTTACGCAAGGCTCCGATAGAATTCCCCCCGGGTTATTTTGGCTTGTAAAATAAGATAAATATACAACAAAACTTTTTTTTTATCAAAAGAATGGCTTCCTCTTTTCAATGCAGCATCGCCAGATAATCTATAAGAGAAAGTAAAAAAGAAGTTTGTTGTGTTGGCTAAAAAAGGGTTAAAAAACAAAAAAAAAAAAACAATATCATTCGTCCAAGTCAATTCCTGAAAATATTTACATAATCAAATCATTTTGAATTATTTATGCTTTTATATAAAAGTCTTTTCATTATAAAAAAATATCTATTTCCTTTTGTATTTATTTACATTCAAGTTTTCTAGAAGAAGAAGGGGAAGAGAAGAAGAAGAAAATAATAAGAAAAAGAAATACGAAAAAAGAAAATGAAGAAGGTGAAAAGAAGAGGGTTTAGAAGAAGAAATACGACAAAAATGCGAAAAGTAGAAATACGAACAAGAAGAAGAAAGTGAAGAAGAAGAAGAAGGTGAAGCAGAAAACGGCGAAGAAGAAGAAATACGAAAAAGAAGAAAGTGAAGAAGAAGAAGAAGAAGAAGAAGAAGAAGAAGAAGAAGAAGGTGAAGCAGAAGAAGAAATAACGAACAAAAGAAGAAGGTGATGCAGAAGATGGCGGAGAAGAAGGAGGTAAAGAAGAAGAATAAGAATAAGAAGAAAAATACGAACAAAAGAAGAAATCGAAGAAGAAAAAGATAAAGCAGAAGAAGATGAAGAAGAAGGAAGTGAAGAAGATGAACAAGAATAAGAAAATGAAGAAGGTGAAACAGAAGGTGAAGAAGCAGAAGATTAAGAAGAAGAGGAAGAAATATGAAAAAATACTAGGTGAAGAAGAAGAAGAAAAAGAAGAAAGCGAAGAAGAAAAAAGAAAAAGAGGTGAAGAAGAAAAGAAGAAGTAGAATGAAAAGAGGAAAAATTATTAAATCTAACCGAAGAAAAAATAAGGTAGAAAATAAATCCAAAAAATGAAACGATTAGAAGAAATATATAATAGTATGAAAAAAGAAACGAACAAAAAACGAAGACAAGACTAAAAAAAAGAAAAAGTATAAAATGGAATCTAACAAAAGAAGAGAAATAAAAAAAACCTTACAGATGAAAATAAGAATAAAAAAGACAAAGAAAAATGAAAAAGAAAAAACAAACTTAGAAAATGATAAAAAGAACAAAAGAAAAAGGAGGTAAAAAGAAAGATATCAGAAGAGTATAAAAGATGAGAAGAGAAATTCAGTCAATTAAGTGCCATACATGATACACGCTTGGGCGATCATGTCTCGAAAAAGACATGACTGACTGGACAGAAGATTACCCCGCAGTAGGTTGCCATTGCATTCTGCGGTAGACTGGTTGCCAGCCAAGGCTATAGAACCCAATCTGTCGTGTTATTTAACCCATAACTGAAGGGAAGAGACGGATTAGTACCTTTCCCAAGGGTATTTGCGCGTACAGTGAATGCAATGAATTCAACTAGAATTCGAACTCGGCTCCCCGATTTCTCGTTCCGAACTGATATCCAATGCACTACAACGAGAAATTCAGTCAGTCAGTAAGTACCATACGTGATACACGCTTGAGCGATCATGTCTCGAAAGAGACATGACTGACTGGACAGATGATTATCCCGCAGTAGGATGCCATTGCATTATGCGGTAGACTGGTTGCCAGCCAAGGCTATAAAACCCAATCTGTCGTGTTATTTAACCCATAACTGGAGGAAAGAGACGGATTAGTACCTTTCCCAAGGGTATTTACGCGTAACTGAATGCAATGAATTCAACTAGAATTCGAACTCGGCTCCCCGATTTCTCGTTCCGAGCCGATGTCCACTGGACCACAACGCACATAAAGTAACAAAGAATAACAAAAAAAAAAAAGCAAGAAGGAAAAGATAAAAGAAGATAAAAGGATGAAAACAGGAAAACGAATCGAAGGATGCTGAAAAGAAATTAAATCTCTCGGAAGAAGAAAAATAACAAAAACGGTGAAAATAGCAAAGATTTCGAAACTTAACATAAGAAAACGTAGGACAAAAAGAAGAAAAAAAAAGAGAAAGAAGTGTGAAAAAAAGAAAAAGTAAACTAAATAAGATAAAAGAAAGAATAGAAAAAGAAAAATCAAGAAATCAAAGTGAAGAAAATATGGAAAGAAAAAAGTTGAAGGAAAGAAAAGGAAAGTGAAAAAAACAAGAAGAACTACAAAAAAAGAAAAAGAAAAAGCAAACTACATAACAATAAGAGGAGGAAAGAAAAAGAAAAATCAAGAAATCGAAATGAAGAAAAAAATGGAAAGAAAAGAAAAAGTTGAAGAAAATAAGAGAAAAGAAAAAAACGAGAAAGAAGAAGTATAAAAAACTAAAAAAACAAACTACATAAAAATAAGAGGAGGAAAGAAAAAGAAAAATCAAGAAATCGAAAGGAAAAAAAAATGAAAATATAAAAAAAATTTGAAGGAAAGAAGAGGAAAGTGAAACAAGAAGGAAGAAGAAATACCAAAAAAAGAAAAAAGTAAACTAAATAAAAATAAGAAGAGGAAGAGAAAAAGAAAAAAAAAGAAAAAAATCGAAGTGAAAAAGAAAAAACGACAAAAAGAAAAAGTTGAAGGAAATAAGAGGAAAGAGAAAAAACGAGGAAGGAGAAGTACAAAAAAAGAAAAAATAAACCAAATGAAAATTAGAGGAGGAAGAGAAAAAAGAAAAATCAAGAAATCGAAGTGAAGAAGAAAAAATTGAAAGAAAAGAAAAAGTTGAAAGAAAGAAGAGGAAAGAGGAAAAGGAAGAAGAAGTATATAAAAAAAGTAAACTAAATGAAAATAAGAGGAGCAAGAGAAAAAGAAAAAATCAAGAAATCGAAGGAAAGAAGAAAAAACGGAAAGAAATAAAAAGTTGAAAGGAAGAAAAGAAAAGAGAATAAGAATTATAAAATAGAAGAAAACAAAGAGAAATATGGTAAGATGAGAAAAGAAAAAACAAGCAAGCATCGAATCAAGCAAAAGGAAAAAAGAAAAAAAGAACGACGGAAGCTGAAAAGAAATTTATAAAGAAGGAGAAGAATGAAAATTAAAAAAAAAACAGACGAATAAAAGAATATGAGAAAAATAGACAAACAATAAAAACGAAGAAATAGAAAGAAAGAATATGAAGAATAAAATAACAAAAGAAGAAGAAAAGAAAAAGAGGATCATCATAAAATAGAGAACTTTGGGATATCAAGGCAATCTAGGAAATGTAACTTACTGAAAGGGTGAATTAGTTTAATTGATGAAATGAAAAGGTCTACTGTATGGACGGTGAGGTCGACCAGCCAGCACTTACCGGTCAGCCTCTGAGACATCAGAGGTTGATATCACTAATGACGTATCAGTCCATTAGATTTATAATGTCGATACTATTATTTTGCTTTTCATACTGGAGACATCGAGCTAACGGACTTAGTTTTCCTAACACCCCTCACGCCCCACACCAACACATACACATACACACTCGCAGACATACGCACGAACACATTCAAACACATACTGAAACTTTGCATCATCAAGGTAGCCCCCTGTGCCAAAATTGGTAACAGATAACCTCGGCTTTATGATTAACTTCCCTGATGAATAAATGGATACCGTTTCGATTCCTGTCGACAGACATATTTTTTCTTTTCTAAGAAATCCCGATCTAGGTTGGTTGCTGTTAATTTCAGTGTTAAAGAAGATTAATAAAAGCCGGTGTAGTGCAGTTGACATCGGTTCGGAATGGGAAATCGGGGAGCCGAGTTCAAATTACAGTTGAATTCCTTACATTCACTTACGCGCAAATATCCTTGGGAAAGGTATTAATCCGTCTCTTCCCTCCAGTTATGGGATAAATAACACGACAGATTGGGTTCTATATCCTTGGGTGGCAACCAGTCTACCGCAGAAAGTAATGACAACCTATTGCGGGGAAATCTTCTGCCTAGCTAGTCATGTTCCTTTCAAGACATGATCGCCCAAGTGTGTATCACGTATGACCGAATAAAAGCCGGCATATCAACCCAAAACCAGTCCCCACTAAAAAAATAAAATAAAATAAATTACATTTTTGGTAATGATAGATTTGTTCTTGAAGCTCTATCAACCCTTTTCAGGTTATTTAAAGACAGAAAATATTTTTAGATTCTTAGTAGTTCTTGCGGATGAGGATTTACCAATACAAGTATTGCTAATTAACCCATAGTGGCTTGAGAAGATACAGTTTCATACCATTTCCAAGGGTATTTTTGCGTAAGTCACAAAGTCGACTGGGATTAACAAAGTCGACTGGGATTAGAACTCAGTTCTCCCATCACCAATTTCGATCCATTATCCACTACACCATCCACACGTCTTACCTTTTAGCGCCTTGTATTCCCAAGCAGCCACCTAACTAGTTAATGAACAGATTCGACGTTGCTTAACTTCGGTGATCGTTCGAAAACCTGCCTCTGAAAATGATATGGCCGTAAGGCTAGAACAATAAGAAACAAACTTCTGTATAAATTGTCAGTTGGTTGATGTCAAATATTATTGGTTCCTTAATTGTATGTGACACTCAGTGAGGATGGTAATTACTACGCTGTATTAATTGCATTATGAGTTACCCCATTTCCTACAAAGAATATGATTTTCATTAAACTGGGTTGAAGAAGCACGAATTTACACGAGATACTAGATTAGCAACTAGGTCCCACCCTTTTACAGATAAACAAACAAATAAGATGTAACCGTAAATTCTACTCCAACAGCTTCTTTTGTCGCGCTTCCCGCCTGTGGAACTCCCTTCCACAAGTCTGCTTTCTCGACAGCTACAATCTCCAGGTGTTTAAATGTAGGGTCAATAGACACTTCCTATCACACTAACTCCCAATTATTCTCAGAACACTCTCATCTACCCAACCCTCATTCTCGGTATCCTTACCCGCCTATCACCCACCCTCTGACATTTCCTATATTTAATCATCATTTCTCCACTCTATTGAGCCCCCTGCGCAGTAGTGGCAGTGACATGCCTTGCTCGGGGTGAAACGCTTATAAAAAAAAAATGTAATTAAAATTGAATTTGTACTTAAATCAACAGATATTGTAATAGATAACATCTTACACCAATCAGAAAGACTGATGACCGCAAATATAGTGACATATAGCTGTTTAATCCTTCTTATTATAAAGAAACTTACTCATTGATCTAGCAGCCAGTGGACTGGGATCAAAGTGTAGTATCTATCTTTGGGTGGAAAAACTACATTTTATCTCTCAATTGAAATTAGGAAGAAAGGACTACACCTCTCTATATATACATACAAATGAATATGTCTCTCTGTCTGTGTGTGTGTTTGTGTGTCTCCATTCTAACAAACCCTACTGCTTCGAAGCCCTTGGTCCGGTTTCAATCAGAATTGGGTCACTTGTCGATAATAACATGAACCTTTGTTGTACGCAAAAATTTTTGAATCGATTTACAGGCTACGGCAGATATCACCGAAATGCTTAGAATTTACGAACTCTTTTCCTCTGAGACTCCTTATGCGAATTCAACCAAAATCGGGTAACTTGTAGATCAAGGTCCGAGACTTTGATGTACACAAACATTGTTTCGAATAAATGTACAGAGTACTTCAAAAATCACCGACAAACATGACTTCGGGTCGTCTTTTGAGCACTTTTATGCATTTCACCAAGACGCTTCACTCAAACTCAACCAAAATCGAGTAACTGGTAGATCAAGGTCTGATGCTTTGATATGCTAACAAAAATTTCAGTTGACACACTGGTTGCGGCAAAAATTAGTAGAAAATGTTGCTTTTTGCTATCGTTTATTTTTTCGAAACTCTTTGTTTTCTTCCAACAAAAATAGGATTTTTTTTTGTAACTTCTACTTTATCATATGCCATAACAATTTCACGTTTTCTCCAAGGTAACAACCCCCCTCCTGACGTTGCAGGGACAATGCATCTACTTCTTCTGTGTCACAAAGTCATCGCATCACATTACAGTCTAACGTAACGCCAACCCTCCTTCATCCACTTGTACAGACATGATTCCCGTTTATTGGCAAAATTGACCAAGCATGAATCCCGTTTTACAAATACATCAAAAACCAATAATTATTTCGCATTTTTTTAACTTACGCATCACGGCAAACCTCAGACTGAGGATTTTTAAATGAGCACTTGACATTACCATTTCAACATAACCACCAAAAAACCCGAGCAACGCCAGGCTATACAGCAAGTATAAACTACAAGAAAACTGAATGCATGGTAATCAGTAAAAGGAGCCGAAAATGCCATCTTCAAGTAGTGGATAATAAAATCAAGAAGTTACAGAAAGTTATATCGTTAGTAAGTGTCCCAGCAGAGGATGGAAAGTGCAACATTGAGACCCGAAGGCGTGTTCGCTTGGCCAAGGATGTATTCCAGTAGCTAAATAGAGTACTGAGAGAGGAAGATTCTCTAGAAACAAAGAAGAGAGTAATTGATTGCTATGTTATGTCTGTCCTTCAATATAGTAGCGAATGCTGGACAATTTCATCAAAGATGAAGGAAAAACTTGAAGCAACGGGATACCATGGACAGAATACAAAGGATACCATAGACAGAATAATAAGGATACCATGGACAGAATATAAGGATACCATGGACATAATACTAAGGATAACATGGACAGAATACTAATGTTACCATGGACAAAATACAAAGGATACCATGGACAGAATACTAAGGATACCATGGACAGAATACTAAGGATAACATGGACGAATATAATGTTGCCATGGACCAAGAATACAAGGATACCATGTGGACAGAATACTAAGGATACCATGGACAGAATACTAAGGATAACATGGACAGAATACTAATGTTACCATGGACAGAATACAAAGGACCATGGACAGAATAATAAGGATACCATGGACAGAATACAAAGGATAACATGGACAGAATACTAAGGATACCATGGACAGAATACTAAGGATAACATGGACAGAATACTAATGTTACCATGGACAGAATACAAAAGGATACCATGGACAGAATGCTAAGGATACCATGGACAGGGTATAAGGATAACATGGATGAAATACTAATGTTACCATACAGGCCAGGAAGATACAAAGGATACCATGGACAGAATACTAAGGATACCATGGACAGAATAATAAGGATACCATGGACAGAATAATAAGGATAACATGGACAGAATACTAATGTTACCATGGACAGAATACAAGGTATGGACAGAATACTAAGGATACTGTGGACAGAATAATAAGGATACCATGGACAGAATACTGATGTTACCATGGACAGAATACAAAGGATACCATGGACAGAATAAACGGAACCATGGACAGAATACTAATGTTTACCATGGACCAGAATACAAGATACCATGGACAGAATAATAAGGATACCATGGACAGAATACTAAGGATAACATGGACAGAATACTAATGTTACCATGGACAGAATACAAAGGATACCATGGACAGAATACTAAGGATACCATGGACAGAATACTAAGGATAACATGGACAGAATACTAATGTTACCATGGACAGAATAATAAGGATACCACATGGACAGAATAATAAGGATACCATGGACAGAATACAAAGGATACCATGGACAGAATAATAAGGGTACCATGGACAGAATACTAATGTTACCATGGACAGAATACAAAGGATACCATGGACAGAATACTAAGGATAACATGGACAGAATACTAATGTTACCATGGACAGAATACAAAGGATACCATGGACAGAATAATAAGGATACCATGGACAGAATACAAAGGATACCATGGACAGAATAATAAGGATACCATGGACAGAATACAAAGGATACCATGGACAGAATAATAAGGATACCATGGACAGAATAATAAGGATAACATGGACAGAATACTAATGTTACCATGGACAGAATACAAAGGATACCATGGACAGAATACAAAGGATACCATGGACAGAATACTAAGGATAACATGGACAGAATACTAATGTTACCATGGACAGAATACAAAGGATACCATGGACAGAATAATAAGGATACCATGAATGAGAATACAAAGGATACCATGGACAGAATAATAAGGATACCATGGACAGAATAATAAGGATAACATGGACAGAATACTAATATTACCATGGACAGAATACAAAGGATACCATGGACAGAATACAAGGATACCATGGACAGAATACTAAGGATAACATGGACAGAATACTAATGTTACCATGGACAGAATACAAAGGATACCATGGACAGAATAATAAGGATACCATGGACAGAATACAAAGGATACCATGGACAGAATAATAAGGATACCATGGACAGAATAATAAGGATAACATGGACAGAATACTAATGTTACCATGGACAGAATACAAGGATACCATGGACAGAATACAAGGATACCATAGACAGAATAATAAGGATACCATGGACAGAATACAAAGGATACCATGGACAGAATACTAAGGATAACATGGACAGAATACTAATGTTACCATGGACAGAATACAAAGGATACCATGGACAGAATACTAAGGATACCATGGACAGAATACTAAGGATAACATGGACAGAATACTAATGTTACCATGGACAGAATACAAAGGATACCATGGACAGAATAATAAGGATACCATGGACAGAATACTAAGGATAACATGGACAGAATACTAATGTTACCATGGACAGAATACAAAGGATACCATGGACAGAATACTAAGGATACCATGGACAGAATACTAAGGATAACATGGACAGAATACTAATGTTACCATGGACAGAATACAAAGGATACCATGGACAGAATAATAAGGATAACATGGACAGAATACTAATGTTACCATGGACAGAATACAAAGGATACCATGGACAGAATACTAAGGATACCATGGACAGAATAATAAGGATACCATGGACAGAATACTAAGGATAACATGGACAGAATACTAATGTTACCATGGACAGAATACAAAGGATACCATGGACAGAATACTAAGGATAACATGGACAGAATACTAATGTTACCATGGACAGAATATTAAGGATTCCATGGACAGAATACTAAGGATAACATGGACAGAATACTAATGTTACCATGGACAGAATACAAAGGATACCATGGACAGAATAATAAGGATAACATGGACAGAATACTAATGTTACCATGGACAGAATACTAATGTTACCATGGACAGAATACAAAGGATACCATGGACAGAATAATAAGGATACCATGGACAGAATACTAAGGATACTATGGACAGAATACTAAGATTACCATGGACAGAATAATAAGGATACCATGGACAGAATACTAAGGATACTATGGACAGAACACTAAGGATTCCATGGACAGAATACTAAGGATACCCTGGACAGAATACTAAGATTACCATGAACAGAATACTAAGGATTCCATGGACAGAATACTAAGGATACCATGGACAGAATACTAAGGATACCATGGACAGAATACTAAGGATACTATGGACAGAATACTAAGGATTATGTCCATGGTATCCTTAGTATTCTGGACAGTATTCTGGTATTCATGGTATCTTTAGAATTCTGGACAGAATACTAAGGATACCATGGACAGAATACTAAGGATAACACGGACAGAATACTAATGTTACCATGGACAGAATACAAAGGATACTATGGACAGAATAATAAGAATACCATGGACAGAATACTAAGCATGCTATGGACAGAATACTAAGAATTCCATGGACAGAATACTAAGGATACCATGGACATAATACTAAGATTACCATGGACAGAATACTAAGGATACCATGGACAGAATACTAAGGATTCCATGGACAGAATACTAAGGATACCATGGACAGAATACTAAGGATACCATGGACAGAATACTAAGGATTATGTCCATGGTATCCTTAGTATTCTGGACAGTATTCTAGTATTCATGGTATCTTTAGAATTCTGGACAGAATACTAAGGATACCATGGACAGAATACTAAGGATACCATGGACAGAATACCATGAGTACCATAAACAGAATACTAAGGTTACCATGGACAGAATACTAATGTTAACATGGACAGAATACTAAGGATACCATGAACAGAATACTAAGGATACTATGGACAGAATACTAAGGATATCATGAACAGAATACTAAGGATACCATGAACAGAATACTAAGGAATACTAAGGATACCATCGACAGAATAATAAGGATACCATGGACAGAATACTAAGGATAATATGGACAGAATACTAAGGATACCATGAACAAAATACTAAGGAATACTAAGGATACCATGGACAGAATAATAAGGATACCATGAACAGAATACTAAGGATACTATGGACAGAATACTAAGGATACCATGAACAGAATACTAAGATTACCCTGGACAGAATACTAAGGATACCATGGATAGAATACTATGGATACCATGAACAGAATACTAAGGATACCATGGACAGAATACTAAGGATACCATGGACAGAATACTAAGGTTACCATGGACAGAATACTAAGGATATACCATGAACAGAATACTAAGATTACCATGGACAGAATACTAAGGATACCATGAACAAAATACTAAGGAATACTAAGGATATCATGGACAGAATACTAAGGATACCATGAACAGAATACTAAGATTACCATGAACAGAATACTAAGATTACCATGGACAAAATACTAAGATTATCATGGACAGAATACTAAGGGTACCATGAACAGAATACTAAGAATACCATGGACAGAATACTAAGTATACCATGGATAGAATACTAAGGATACCATGAACAGAATACTAAGGATACCATGGACAGAATACTAAGGATACCATGGACAGAATACTAAGGTTACCATGGACAGAATACTAAGGATATCATGGACAGAATACTAAGGATACCATGGATAGAATACTAAGGATACCATGAACAGAATATTAAGGATACCATGGACAGAATACTAAGGATACCATGGACAGAATACTAAGGTTACCATGGACAGAATACTAAGGATACCATGGACAGAATATATAAGCAACAATGACGAGGTTTTGGACAAAGAGAGGATAGACACGAAAATGAAAACTTATCCTTAACACCAGAAAAAGACAGCTGAAATTTTTGGAAAATGTAGTGAGGAAGGAGGGCCTGAAGAATATGATGCTCATATGTCAAATAGGAGAAGTGGGTGTTAAACGCTACAAAGGGTAGGGAAATGTGGAGGACTATGATCTCTCTTCTGACTCAGCGTTCTTTCTCTCTTCCGACTCAGCGTTGTCTTCGTCTACGAAAATATCACAAATGAATATATTATTGAGGGTTACCCGCTTCCGAGGAACAGTTTCCCCTGGCAGCACCTCCCTCATTAAGAAAGAGTATCAGGAGTAATAGTGATGCCAGCAAACCGATGTCTGCCGAAGATTGGGATATTTTTGGACCTGCACCCGGGCTCCACCCATTAAAATGACTTAACGCCACATAATACAAAATATCTTCGGGCGAACAAATTGCATTTTTACCCCAATTGTGTTTCTGTCTTCGGATAGAACACACAAAAATATTGAGGAATGCCTACTGTCCAGGGATTCCAACTCAGCGTTTCACCTTCCTCGCTGCACCAAAGAGAGTATCGGAGGAATATCGACGCCAGCGATAGCTTAGCCTAGGTGCAGGCTCTTAAACCGGTCTTGTGTCATATCTCGTCACTATTGTGGTGGTGAGGTGAGGTAAATAACAAGTGAAGTATCATTTCTAATCTCTAATGGAAATGGTAATATTAGCTTCTTCATTATAATTATCGACATTTATTGGCCGAGCAGCCAGGGTAACTCGAGTTACGATGTTTTAAATCCCTAGCTATCGAAAATCAAAATATAGTATCTAATAGCGAATAATTCAATGTTTCATCATAAGTATCTATCAGGATCTAATGCCAAATATTTAAGTATAAGGATCTATAAAGATTTAACACCGAGTGTTTCAATATAATGATCAACTGGGATCTAACACCTTATGTTTCACTATAAGGATCTATAAAGATCAAACATCGAATGTTTGAATATAAAGATCTCTAAGGATCTAACGCCAAATGTTTCAATATAGGTACCTAACTTTTTGTGTTTTTGTTACTAGAAACTATTAAAATCTTTCTTGGGTCTACTAACAGCTCCAACTTTTTTAATTACTGATGGTGTTTTTTTTCCAAACATTAACAGCGTTAGATCCATACACTGAAATATTCGGCATTAGATCCTTATATTGAAACATTCGGCATTAGATCCTTATATTGAAACATTCGACATTAGATCCTTATATTGAAATATTCGGCATTCGATCCTGATATTTAAATATTAGGCATTTGGTCCTTATATTGAAACATTCGGCATTAGATACTTATATTGAAACATTCGGCATTAGATCCTGATATTTAAATATTAGGCATTTGGTCCTTATATTGAAACATTCGGCATTAGATACTTATATTGAAACATTCGGCATTAGATCCTGATATTTAAATATTAGGCATTTGGTCCTTATATTGAAACATTCGGCATTAGATCCATATATTGAATCATTTGGCATTAGATCCTTATATTGAAACATTTGGCATTAGATATTTATATTGAAACATTCGGCATTAGGTCTTTATATTGAAACATTCGGCATTAGAACCTGACATTTAAACATTAGGCATTTGGTCCTTATATTGAAACATTCGGCATTAGATCCTTATATTGAAACATTCGGCATTAGATCTTTATATAGAAACATTCGACATTAGATCCTGATATTGAAACATTCGGCATTAGATCCTTATATTGAGTCATTTGGCATTAGATCCTTATATTGAAACATTCGGTATTAGATCTTTATATTGAAACATTCGACATTAGATACTTATATTGAAACATTCGGCATTCGATCCTGATATTTAAATATTAGGCATTTGGTACTTATATTGAAACATTCGGCATTAGATACTTATATTGAAAAATTCAGCATCAGACTCTTATATTGAAATATTCGGCATTCATTGACTGAGCAGTTAGCACAACATTATGCAGTTTCCCCCCCTCCCTGGACATTAGTTGATGATCAAAATGTAGTATCTTTTCTCTTTATTTCTCATAGTAATTTCAGCTATTTCCTTACATGAAAATAATCCGACCTTCTTTGATTGAGCAGCCAGTGTTACCGTCGGTTGAAATTGATTGACTCTCTTTATTAAAAGTCTAGTTATTGTTATTATTCTTTTGAGTACTGATTGATTGATTGATTGATTTGTTTGTTTAATGGCATATCAACTCCCTATGGATCATTTAATGTCGAAATTCAATTTTCTTTGAATTCATAAAAATATAAGTGTTATTCTGCTTTCAGTGTTATTCTGCTTTCATAAATGAATACATAGTAGAAGATACACATATTTTGTGCATATATGTAATTTTTTCCCCTGTTTCATTCGAAGGAAGGCAGTAGAACTACTAAGACACAACTGGTTACTGGGTGTGGAAGAATTTTGAAAAGAAACATTACAGAGAGATGATAGTCCTCCACATTTCCCTAACCTAGAATATAGTAATCAGGACAGTAGATAATGATAGACATTACATTTAAATTTTTGGAAATTAAAGTTGGGTGGAAAGAATGAAGCCTGAAGAGAGTTCCATGTACGAGAAATGCGAGAAAAGAAATCGTTAACATATACATGTTTGTTTGTTGGTTGGTATATTTATTTAGCGGTATTTCAACACCTCTGTGGGTTATTTAATGCCAAAATATAAATCTTTTGTACATAATTTTTTATATTCAGGGAAAAATAGATAAATATTTTTTAGATTATAAAACATATAAAATCTCACTACAAAAATGTATCACTGATAATTTTGATTTCTATAAAAATGTATCACTGATAATTTTGATTTCTATACAAATGTATCACTGATAATTTTGATTTCTATACAAATGTATCACTGATAATTTTGATTTCTATAAAAATGTATCACTGATAATTTTGATTTCTATAAAAATGTATCACTGATAATTTTGATTTCTATACAAATGTATCACTGATAATTTTGATTTCTATAAAAATGTATCACTGATAATTTTGATTTCTATAAAAATGTATCACTGATAATTTTGATTACTATAAAAATGTATCACTGATAATTTTGATTTCTATAAAAATGTATCACTGATAATTTTGATTTCTATAAAAATGTATCACTGATAATTTTGATTTCTATAAAAATGTATCACTGATAATTTTGATTTCTATAAAAATGTATCACTGATAATTTTGATTACTATAAAAATGTATCACTGATAATTTTGATTTCTATAAAAATGTATCACTGATAATTTTGATTTCTATAAAAATGTATCACTGATAATTTTGATTTCTATAAAAATGTATTTTTATACTTTTCACTGTTGTATTGATTGTCATAATGCTATAAAAATGTATTGTGGGTCATTTTACTATTTAAATTTAACGTTGATTTTTGATTAGGAGTTCAATATTTTCCCAAAGCTGGGACCCTAACATATACTCCAACCCCGGCTTTATCATCATACCCAGGACGAAGTAGTGATAAAGACTTCCCTCCTAAAGTTTTATTTAAAGTAGTGTGGAATGTCAACATTTTGATTATTTTATTTTCTCTTCGACTTAATTGTGCTATCCATTTTATTTGTTGCTGCTATGGAAAGTCCTATGATTTCTGCTATTTGCTATAGTTCTTGCTTGTGCTTCTGTAGCAACAGGCTACAAGGTTCGAATAGAGGTGGTCCTCACTCAGACTTACTGGCTTCATTCGCTCTTAGTCATGATTTGCGCATTAATAATCACAGCTATGTGCAAATGTCTAGGACATTTAAATATACCGTATCACACGCCCAAACGAATCTGCTGATAGAGAATGATGACAGGATAATGATTCAGCAGAGCCTATAGATCAGCGGCCGGCAACTCTCGGCCTGCGGGCCACATCCGGCCCTCCAGTGAATCTTGTCCGGCCCGCTACCTTACGCTGGGTTCGATATAAATATAGGTAAGCCAAACCAAAGTGACAGTTGATAGTCTGAATATATTGCGTCGAAATTTTTAAAAAAATATTTCTTTTTATCCGGAGAATGTGTTTTACTTTTATTTTTTTGTAAATACAACAAGAAAAAAATCAAAATACGTTTTCTAAGGCAAAAGTTATCGAAAATAATTTCCAAATCATTTCAAAATGGTATATAAAATCAATTTTTATGCATTATATATATATATATATATATATATATATATATACTTTTAGTTAATGTGCTTTTATATTTTTTGGTGTTGGGGTGGGGTGGGGGAGAATTCGTTCACACGATTTAAATGTAATTATTTTTTATTATGAAATTCTTTGACATACCAAATGTTTCTTGTTTAAACAAACATTATCATAAAATCTATGAAACAAAGCGATTTAAAAAAAAACAGCAAGGCTATTTTTAAAAAGCTTTAGTTTTTTTCTAGTAAATGTGCAAATGTTTAACAATTTACTTACACCTATTTCTGCAGTGGTGTGACCAATGCAGTGGTGTGACCAATGCAGTGGTGTGACCAATGCAGTGGTGTGACCAATGCAGACTGCAGAGAAATAAAGCAACACATGAATTACCTCCGTCATTCATACTGAGGTTTTCTACCACAGAAAGCAATGGCAACCTACTGTGGGATAATCTTCTGCCCAGTCAGTCATGTCTCTTTCAAGACATGACCGCCCAAGCGTGTATCACGTATGGCATTTAACTGACTGACTCTCCTTGAAAATCTAATTAGAAATTGAATAATTGTTTTTATGCAACCAGTGTGGCTGGAAAATAACTTTGTAATGTTTAAAGGAAACAAAGCTGATGAACGTATTTTATTAGAAAACAAAGTAGAAATGACACATTCCAATTAATTATACAGAAAAATACGCTTCCTACTAAAATTCTTAATTCACATCATAACAAGGTTAGTTTCTGGACTTCAGTCAAATTGCCAATTATTCTAACAGTTGGCATCAGCGTGGGATTTTTAAAGATTTAAATAATCCCAAGTAAAGAGTTGGTTTTAATTTCCTGATTTTCAATTCCAAATTTAATGCTTTTCAGAATAAAACCGTTCTGACATCTTTGAACAGTCTTAGATGATTACTTAAATAACTGAAATTCGAATTGTAATAAAAAAAAAATTAAAAAATCAGAAAAATATTTTGATTTTTAATTTAATGAAATTAATTGAAATTAACTTGCCTATGTTATTTTTAGCGCAACCTCATCGTCAGTGCAATTGCGATCTTCCAAATATAGCCTAAAGTTCTGAGCTCAAATACAGGGTGGGGCAGAGCAACTTGCTTATTTGAATTTGGCGTCCTGAAGCGATGGTTGCTCCGAGGATGGTGGGGAGGGGCTTACTCGAGAGTGCGGGATTTAAAGTTTGTTTCTGTTTGCTTTACAGGAACCTCAGTGCGAATCATGGAGTGGACGAAGTTGGAACGCACTTTTGCTGTTGAGGCATATTTTTCAAGCGGTGGCTCAATAGATCTGCATTGGCCAACATGGTCTCCTGATTTATCACACTGTGACTATTTTCTATGAGGCTACCTGAAGTCAGCTGTTTACAACGATCGTCCTAACACCTTGGTTCACCTGAAGAACAACATTCGTCAACATACCCACCGATACGCTGGAAAAAGTCGACCGAAACTTCAGAGTACGATTAACCCAGTGTATAGAACAGAATAGACGCCATCTGATTGATGTCATCTTTAAAGCTTGTAAAATACAAAATTTAAATATTGTAATTGATGCTGTTTAAAGAATTACAAGTATATCTTCTTCTTTTTTTAATCATTTCACCCAAAGCAAGGCATTCTACTGCCATTATTGCGCAGGGGGTTACATAGGGGAAGGTGATGAGAGAAAGTGGTTAGATATAGGAAATGTCAGAAGGAGGGTGATAGACGGGTAAGGATGTAGATCAGAAGAGTGTTTGAGAGAATGGATGCGAGTTAGTGTGTTAGGAGGTGTCTATTGACCTTACATTTAAACTCCTGGAGATTGTAGCCGTCGGGGAAGCAATCATGTGGAAGGGAATTCCACAGTCGGGAAGTGCGAGAAAAGAAATTGTTGGAGTAGAAATTGCGGTTACATTTTATTGGTTTCACTGTAAAAGGGTGGGATCTAGTTGCTAATCTAGTATCTCGTGCAAATTCGTACCTAGAGGGCACCAGTGGTCTAAGTTCATCGGAGCAGAAGCCGTGAAAGTGTTTATAGAAGAGACATAGGGAAGCCACGTCGCGCCGGTGAGAGAGAGAGAGAGTTCAGCCGGTCTGTCAAGTCGGTATCGATCACATTACAGACTCTCCGTTGTATTTTGTCCAGAACCCCGAGAATAATAGCAGTGGCACCCGACCAGATGTGGCAGCAGTATTCAATGCACGGGCAGATGGTAGATTTATAAATGTGCAGGATAGATTCAGACGGAAAAAACTTCCGGGCCCTGCACAGAGAACCGACTTTCATAGCAGCGGATTTAGCAATGGATTCGATATAGTCATTCCACTTGAGGTCCGTTGAAAGTGTGAGACCAAGGATACTAGTGTTTTACTCTCTGGGAGGCAAGCCTGGCCCACTGACTATAGAAAAAAGTAAGCAAGCAAGCAAGAAAAAATGCGATTGATTGACTCTTATACGGCCATAATATATTTTTAGTTTCTAAGAATTTTTTTTAGATGATGATGATTTAGTTATACAGGTCTCACGTATTAACCTATAGATGAAGGAAGACGGGGATTCGTATTTTTCCCAATGGTATTTGCACGTAAGTGAATACAACGAAACCACCCGAAATTAGATTATTGCTGCTATACCTGTGCTGGAGCTACCCAATCATGACATTTTGATAGCATTCAAAATCATATACATGGGTTTGTGGTTATTTTCCACTCTACAACCTCTGTCCTGCTGATGCAACGTCAAAAGCCTCTTGGTATTTATCGCGACTTCCATTGCAAAAATCAGACGAGCTCAATTTAACTTTACATGCAAGACACGATTTGCTACATCCACAGAGTTGAACCTGCCATATTCCCTTCGCATTCCATGAGTAAGAAAATTTAATTAAAAATGTCTTCCTTCTTGGATGCTTTTCCAAACAGCAAAATATCTATCCCTCATATCCTCATAATATTGACTTTTCAATCTCCACTATTATATTCTTATCACGCACCTCATCCAGCAACCCTCTACCTTGAGTGGCACCTGTGTCTTGTTTTGGATGAATTTTAGTAAAAAATAATCATAAATTATTCGTGCTAGAATTGTTTTTAATCATTTCACGCCAAGCAAGGCACTAAATCCACTAAGACACGAGGTATTACTGATTGTGAAAGAATAGCAAAATGATAAACATCATTAAGGATGGGAACAATAAAAGAAGAGGAATCAAGAAGACAGTAGATAATGACTGAAATCGAATTTAGATTTTTGAAGATTAAAGTTCACCTGGAAGCAAGTATTCAATCATTGTGGAAGAAAGTTCTACGAGTGAAAAGTGCGAGAAAAAAAAAAGCTGTTAGCAAAAATACGAACTTTTTTTTTTAATCATTTCACCCCAAGCAAGGCATTCCACTGTCACTATTGCGCATGGGGCTACATAGGGGAAGGTAAAGAGAAGGTGTGGTTAGACATAGGGAATGTCAGGAGGAAGGTGACAGATGAGTAAGGATAGCGAGGATGAGGGTTGGGCAGATGGGAAGAGTGTTTGATAGAATGGGAGCAGGTTAGTGTGTTAGGAGGTGTCTATTGACCTTACATTTAAACTCCTGGAGAATGTAGCCGTCGGAGAAGCAATCGTGTGGAAGGGAATTCTACAGTCGGGAAGTGCGAGGAAAGAAACTGTTGGAGTAGAAGTTGCAAAATATAGAAAATATCTTTTAATTATTTCATCCCCCCAAAAGGCAATAAAGCCACTAAGACACAAAGTGTTTCTGGTTGTGAAAGAATAAGAAAAAGTAATTAAAGAGCGAAAATAATAAAAAAGAGGAATCAAACAGTAGATAACCATTAATACTGCATTTAAAATTTATGAAGGTCAACCTTAACTAGAAATTTTGATTATCTTAATATCTAAAGTTATTTATAAATGGAACTTTGTGTGTGTGTGTGTGTGTGTGTGTGTGTGTGTGTGTGTCCGTTACCTATAGACTCCGTAACGGTTGAACCGATTTTCTTGAAACTTCACACAGTTGTACTATAAGCGTCTGCGAGTGTTCTTAGCTAGGTTTTGTACCCCCGATAAATATCGAAAATCGATAATCGAAAAAATTCGGGCTATATAAGGAGTGGTCCGATTGTAATCAAATGTGATGCACTCATACACAAAGACATAAGAAACGATATTCCGAAGTTTCAAGGTTGCAGTTCTTACAATAGTGCAGAAAACCGATAATATATATATATATATATATATATATATATATAAAAGGCAAGATGTTTGTGTCTGTGTCTGTTTATCTGCCTGTATGTCTGTATTTTTTCAGCCCTTTTATTTTAGTCTTTGCTTCGGGTTTGGCTCTGAGTAGGTATAATTCTAGTTCTTAGTCTCAGCCATGATAGCATTTACTCAGAGGACTTATTTAGCCTTCAAAATTCCGTTTACGACGAAAAACTTATTTGATATCGATACCAGGAAATCAAAATTTGACTTACATCTATTCATTTTTCTTTCAATCTACGGTTTGGCTTTAACTGGAAACAACTATTGCTTTTTAGTGTTTCGTGTCAACGTCCAAAGAGTCTGAGCTTCAGGACCATGGATTAGTTTTAAAGCTTTCATTACACCCGAGCAACGCCGGGCTATACTCCTAGTAGATTATAGTTTCAAATATTGACATTTAATTATTTTCATCATTTTCTTATAAATTTTGTAACCCTACTGCAATGTGGTGCAGTGGATATCGACTGGGAACGACAATTCGGGGAGCCGAGTTCGAATTCCAGTTGAATTCCTTGCATTCACTGACGCGCAAATACCCTTGGGAAATGTACTACTCCGTCTCTTCCTTCCAGTACTTGTTAAATAATAGGACAGGTTGGGTTCTATAGCCTTGGCTGGCAACAAGTCTACCGCAGAAAGCAATGTCAACCTACTGCGGGATAATCTTCTTCCCAGTTAGTCATGTCTCGAAAGAGACATGATCGCCCAAAGCGTGTATCACGTAGGCACTTAACTGACTGACTGAACATAACAGTTGGAAACAAAGCTTCCACAGCATCAAGTGGAGCATCGGTTTTCTATTGTTATGAAGTAATGAACTGATCCCCCACTAATTACTACTTAATAATACATCTCTTCCTCCTCTAGCTATGAGTCAAATAACAGGACAGATTGGATTCTATAGCTTTGTTCGGCAACCAGTCTATCGCAGAAAGCCATGGCAACCTACTGCGGAAAATCTTCTGCCCATTCAGTCATGTCTCTTTCGAGACATGATCGCCCAAAGAGTATATCACGTATGGCACTCAACTGACTAACTGGTGCAGGCAACCTTATGCAATGACACTACAGAAAGGCCGGAAAACGCACTGCTGAAAATGTCAAAGCACAACCGAATATGAAAACAACATTTCATAAAGTTAGTCAATTTTGTTGTTTTCCAGAGAATTATTGTCCCTTTATTCCTAGTGCTTGACGCATTTTTCTAAATATACATTGTTTTGCTTAGAATTATTAAGGCCTATGGAACCATGTAATAAAGAAATAACTGGAGACAAGTTTGAAAGTAACGGCAATTCTCTGAAGATCGCAGCAATAATTGGTTTGTCAAGAATACTGGTTCACACTTAAAAACTAACGATCGCCATCAGCAAACACATGGAAATATCAAAAATAAAAAATAAAAATTTAATATTAATATAGTGTGTATGGGCGCGTTGGTCGATTAATAGTACGCAGATCGTAATCAACAAACCGAATTCAAATTCAAGCTGTGATAAAATTTGTGTTAATTTCTCACGAAACCCACTTAGTCTGGCAAATATGAATGTACACAGGGAAAAATGTTACCAAGTTAAATACAGGGTGTCTATAAAATTCGTGTGAACTTTAAAAAAATTATAACTTTATTTGTATCTGCGATAGAAATAATTTGCAAAAAGAATTAGAAAGAAGTAAATCTATATTTTTTAAGGTTTTATTGAAATTTTATTTAATTTTCCACGTGTTCTCCATCATTAGCAATACAAAGGGTAATTCGATTTTGCAGTTCATTAATTCTTTTTTCTTATCTAAAAATTGTTGCAAATGTTGTGGTAAAAATATTATTCAATAATTATACTTAAATCTAATCATTTTGCCCAAAGTAAGGCAATAAAGCCACTAAAATTCAAGGGGTTATTGAATGTAGGAGAACATAAGAAAAATAAAAACATTAAAGAGAATAAAAAAAGAACAAGATTTAAGAAGACAGAATATAACGATTGACATTGCTTTTGAAAATCAAACTTGAAATCAAGAAGCTATTCTTCAAGCGATAAGGGCGATAGAAAAAAAAGAACTGCTAGAGTAGAATTTACGGTTACATCTAGCCCTTTCAACTTTAAAATGATGAAACCTTGCTGTCAATCTAGTACAGAGCTTAAATTCATGAAGTCTAGGTATCACAGCGGAAAGTTCATCGGAGCAATTACCATGAAAATATTCTTAGGGAAGGTTACATCTAACCATTTCAACTGTAAAATGATGAGACCTTGCCGCCAATCTAGTACTGCACTTAAATTCATAGTCTAGGTACCATAAAGGAAAGTTAATCAGAACAATTACCTTGAAAGTATTCTCAGGGAGAGTTATATCTAGCTATTTCAACAGTAAAATGATGAGACCTTGCCGCCAATCTAGTACTGCGATTACATTCATAAAATCTAAGTACCATAGTGGAAGATTCATCAGAACAATTACCATGAAATTATTCTTAGAGAAGGTTACATCTAGCCATTGCAAAATTGAAATGATGAGACCTTGCCACCAATCTATTCAGTCAGTTGAGTGCCATACGTGATACACGCTTGGGCGATCATGTCTCGACAGAGACATGACTGACTGGGCAGAAGATTACCCCGCAGTAGGTTGCCATTGCTTTCTGCGGTAGACTGGTTGACGACAAGGCTATAGAACCCAATCTGTCCTGTTATTTAACCCATAACTGGAAGGAAAAGACGGATTAATACCTTTCCCAAGGGTATTTGCGTGTAAGTGAATGCAATTAATTCAACTGGAATTCGAACTCGCCTCCCCGGTTTCTTTTCATTCAATGCACCACAACGCACATCCGCTGAGCTTAAATTCATAAAGTCTAGGTACCCTTGAGGAAAGTTCATTAGAACAATAATTTCCATGAAAGTAGTCTTAGTTAAGGTTAAATCTAGTCATTTCAACTGTAAAATGATGTGACCTTTCCACCAATCTAGTACTGCTATTCAATTCATAAAGTCTAGATACCATAGTGTAAAGTTCATCCGAACAATTACCATGAAAGTATTCTTAGGGAAGGTTACATTTAGCCATTTCAACTGGAAAATGATGAGACCTTGCTACCAATCTAGTACTGCACTTAAATTCATAAAATCTAAGTACCATAGAGGAAAGTTCATCCGAACAATTAGCATGAATGCATTTATAAAAAAAAAGACAAAAAATTTACATTGTTAGGAAAGCAACTGAAGCTGATATGCCAGGTCATGACAGATAACATTGCAGATACTTTTTGTTTCTGTAAATGAAACAAAATGCTGACATTTGAGTATTTATAGTGACTGCGTTCCGGGTTAGCAAGATGCTGTTATTTTCCTGATTCTATCATAGCAATGACGTCAGAAAAATGACTGTGAAGAACCTATTTGAATTAATTTATCGAAAGTATTGGCCGCCATATTGAAGGAAAAATGGTCGCATCGTCAGAGCCACTAATAGAACACAGGTGTAATTCTTGTGGTTAATGATGTAATTAATCAAAATAAAAAAAAAGAAACAAGTGAAGAAAATTGAAACGTCCGTGGATTATGTTGGCGCGGAGAGTCAACATGGCGCATGTATTTCGCATTATTTGTAGCATTTAGAATTGTTTGACTTCGTTCAGTCGCACTATATTTCAATATCCTTTTGCAAAATCTTATTAGGTAAGTTGTGCAATGTTTTGCCATTGTTCGTTAGCACTTCTTGTTGTTCACATGCCCCGTCCGTGGCATTCTGAGCATCATTCCATAAAACCACATTCCTGTTGCCTCAAGTAATTTCTTTGCTCTTGAAGATTATCCAGCATTAGCTGCCATATAGAAGGGTTGATATAACACCCAGCCCACTTTTCTTTATTTTTAACGGAATTTTTAATACTCAACTTTTGAGAAACATCTGTCGGTATTCCAATACGCCTTCGGATTTCTGTGCCACATTATCGGCCTTCTGTCAAAATTCTACCTAAATAATTTAATTGCTGTACTTATTTGATGTTGATGTCTCCAATTTGTAGTTCATATCTTGGTTCGTTCCTCTTGATGACACCCACGCATTATTTTTTCTTGTAATTAATGGTTGGCTTTTCCTTCTTTCTATTCGTTTTTATCAATCTGTTTTTCTTTCTTTCTTTCCTGATAGACTCATATTTTTAATATAGACTAGTGGTTTTGTTATCTATCTATCTATCTATCTATCTATCTATCTATCTATCTATCTATCTATCTATCTATCTCAATCTGTTCTTTTCTATCTATCTATCTATCTATCTATCTATCTATCTATCTATCTAATTTTATTCATCTATCTATCTCAGTCATTTCTATCTATCTAATTTTATTCATCTATCTATCTATCTATCTATCTATCTATCTATCTATCTATCTATCGCCGATGTCTTAGGAAGTAGAGTCTCCGTCTGACACCAAGTCGGTCGAGTTTCGATCCTGGCCAGAAGCAAGTTGTTATGTCTAGCCACACTGATGAGCTGTGATGCAGCGAAACGGGCTTGTATGTGGATGACTTATATATATATGTCTCTCCAATTTTATTCATCTATCTATCCATCCATCTCTCTCTATCTCTCTCTCTCTCTCTCTGTCACACACTTGTCTTATCTATCGAATTTTTTCCCACTGTTCTTCTTTGTGGATGGGCACAGATGTCTTGACACTCATTATTATTGTTTTCTCCTCCTCTGTTATATCCAAGTAAAGCGTGGCGAATTCCAGAGCCGTAACAAATAGTTCCTTTGATATCGATGGATAGTATTCTTCGATATCAAATTGGATAAAAGAGAAATTACTCTTTTCTTTTATATTATAGAACCACCCTGTTACGTCTGTGGTGTCTTTCCATATTTTCAATTCCAGCAAATTCTTGATTTGTTCGTTGATTCTTTATAAAATTTTCTTGCTATTTTTTCCTATTTCTGGTCTGGTTGGATTTATCATCCTAGTGGTGGAATTCATATTAAAGTTTTCTTTATGGTCTTTTACTGTTATATAGCACTCCCTTGTGTTAAGTTTTGCTTCTCTGTCGCTAATTTTTAATCTATCCGTTATTTTTTTGCTATCTGTATTAATTTTATCTACTAAGTCCACTTTATTCTTATCAATTTTTTATAGTTCTTTGTTAGGTTTTTCATGATTAGCATGTTGTATTTTTCCGGCGTTATTTTATAGAAATTAGCCGTTTTATCTGCTTGGTATCAGGATAATAAACTTTTACAGCAAATTGATAGATGGAGCGAAAAAATAGCAGTTCGGAGTATCTTTTTGGAAAAAATCTTTTCTTTAACAAATAGACTAAAGAGAAGGAGGGTGGGACTACTAAAAAGAAATATCACATCAAATGTAAGAAAACTGAAGGGAAAATGATGAGATCAGATAAATGCGAAGGAAAACAGACAAGAGAGGAATAGGGTCAAGGAAAAAGAAAAAAAAGTTGGTTAAAACAGAAATTACTCGGGGTCCAACCCCAAAGTGAATCTCCATTCTGATTAGCCACACACACACACACATACACACACACAAAAACACCCATATACATTCACAATCAACCGAAAGTATTTGTCATTTAAATGTAAATCGTCTTCATAACCACACCAACATTGCCTGATGATGAGAATTAATCTCGAAACATAGCCATGTAGCAATGTAAATAAAACCAAGAATAGAATAAGTTTTCCTTTTCAGCAAAAAAATAGCAGTTCGGGTTTTTTTTGAAAAAAAACTTTTATTTAACAAATAAACTTAAGAAGATTGATACTACTACTAAAAAATAATATCACATAAAATGTAATAAAACTGAAGGGAAAATGATAAGATCAGATGAATGCGAGGGAAAATAGACAAGGGAAGAATAGGGTCAAAGAAAGAAGAAAAAAAGAGGAGGAAAACAATTGATTAGCACAGAAATTCTCCGAGGTCAAACCCCAAAGTGAATATTCATTCTGATTAGCCACACACACACGCACACAAAAACACCCACATACATTCACAATAAACCGAAAGTATTTGTCATTTAAATGTAAATCGTCTGCACAACCACACCAACATTGCCTGATGATGAGAATTAATCTCGAAACATAGAAATTTCCATGTAGCAATGTAAAATTGACATAACCATATAATTATATTATATTATATTATATATATGTCTATCTCTCTATCTAATTTTATCTATCTATCTATCTATCTATCTATCTATCTATCTATCTATCTATCTATCTAACTAGCTAGGTAGCTATTTGTCTGTCTGTTTGTCTGTTTATCTATCTCAGTTTTTCATTCTTTCTATCTTTATTTCCATTCTTATTTTGTGTTTCTTTTTCTTTCCTTCCTTCACTTCTATTTTAATTCTATTTTTTCCTGTTTCTATTCTTTCTTTCTATCTTTCTTTCTTTTTTCTTTCTGTCCTTTTTCTTTCTGTCCTTTTTCTTCTTTTCTGTCTCTCTGTCTGTCTGAATGACTGAATGGAAGAATTTAGAAACAGGGCTTTTCATGAGTTGCTGCAGCATCTGTTAGGAAATAAAATTTGTAGATTCCGAAAGTACTTAGTTCATTATCTACAACACACACACACACTTCCTCTTCCCTCCTCTCTCTATCTCTCACACACACGCACACACTTTTGTGTGTGTATTTGTATATAAATATACTGGTATATTTACGCACATAAGATAGAAGCTTCTGGATGGCCAGATTGCGTAAATGATAACAGTGAAAATAAGGAAACCGAACATCTCACTAAAGCAAATTCAAGTAGGAAATTGACCAAAAAATGAATTAGGAAGGAAGGAAGGAAGGAAGGAAGGAAGGAAGGAAGGAAGGAAATGGGATAGACAATTTGGTTGATATAAATATACTGAGAGGGGTTGCAAAAATTTACTCAAAAGAACGAAAGTAAAAAAAATAAGAAATTACACAAGATAAGAAAGAAAGACAGAAAGAAAGAAAGACAGAAAGAATGACAGAAAGAAAGAAAAACGAAAGAAAGAAAGAATGAAAGGAAGAAAGAAAGAAAAAGGAAAGAAAAATGAAAGAAAAAATGAAAGAAAGAAATCAAGAAAGAAAAATGAAAGAAAGAAAGCGAGAAAAAATGAAAGAAAGAAAGCGAGAGAAAATGAAAGAAAGAAAAATAGCGTTATCAGAAAATAATAAAGAAAATACAATTAAGAAGGTGGCAAAATAAGTAAAGAATGAAAAAATAACGAAGGTGGGAAAGGGATAAGATCGACTAATCAATTTGAACTAAGCTGGTAAAAAAAATTGACTTGAAAGAAAGAAAGAAAGAATGAAAGAAAGAAAGAAAGAAAGAGAAAAGAAAAATAACGAATATATGAAGGAGTTAAAAAAAAGAAAGAAAAAAGAGAGAGAAAAGAAAGAATGGATATTTGAAGTAGTGAAAAGAGAGAAAGAGAAAAGAAAAAAGAATGGATATATTAAGGAGTTGAAAGAAAGAAAGAAAGAAAGAAAGAAAGAAAGAAAAAGTCGGTATAAAAAAATAAGTCTCAAGAGAAAATAAAAAAAAACAAATGAATGAAAGAGAAAGAAAAATAACGAAGGTGGGAAAGGGATAAGATCGACTAATCAATTTGAACTAAACTGGTAAAAAAAAAATTGACTTGAAAAAAAGAAAGAAAGAAAGAAAGAAAAAGTCGGTATAAGAAAATAAGTCTCAAGAGAAAATAAAAAGAAAAAAACAAATGAATGAAAGAGAAAGAAATGAATGAAATGAAAGAAATGAATGAAAGAAAATATGATAGAAAAGAAACAGCGCATTACAGATTAAAGGAGAAAGAATAAAAAACGTAAAAATATTTAAAAAAATGAACAATAAAGAAAAAAGCGAGAATAAAAGAAAAAAGAAGTGAAAGAAAATGAATGATGAATGCCAAAGAAAGAAAAATAAAGAATGTAATAGAAATAAAGAAAGCAAGAAAAACTGCCACAAAATAGAGAAATAAAAGGAAAAATGTAAAGAAATAATGTATCTCAGCGCACACGATGGCGAAAAATACATAGTTATAGGTCAAAGCACTAAAAACAACCCAGACTGTATCCAGTCGATTGTGATGAAAAAGCGAGACAAAAAACAAAAACCCCTTACGTATAATGTAGTTTTGTTTATTAATATGATTAGAAGATATCAGAGAAACTTCGTGATAAATTTGAACTTATTTAATTAAGTAGTTTCAGTCAAGAAGCTACTTTGAAGTAACATAGTCCAATGAAAACCTATATGTTAATTACTTAACCACTACGCTACCTCGTTGATTAACTTGCCGTTTATCTGAACATAGCTAAATTCAATCGTATGTCATCAATCAACAGAACTAAACAGAATCAATCCAACAAACTTATACTACAGGCATTATAATACATACATACATACATATATATATATATATATTGTTAATCGTTCTGATATTTTTGATCATCTGTTTTTTCGAATGTTATATGATTATTCTTATAACTTATCAAATAAGTTTATTGAGCTTTATATTTTGTAATTATATAATTTATTATTACATCCTTGTTCTTGTTTGATAAAATCTTCTTTGGAGCTTTAAAATAAAGAGTTATTTCATATTTAGACTTTTTATCATCGTTCTGATTTTTATGCTCGCTACTATATATATATATATATATATATAAGAATGTGAATATTATAGCCTTAATGATACAAACAACGCTACATCGATAAAACTTATTTCGCAACTAAAGCAAAATAACACCATATTCTGACGAGCGAGGACGGGATACTCTGAAAAACACGACACGACACGACATACATTGAATCATGAAGACGCAATATTCGAAAGTCACCGAGTAAAAACAATGAATGGCCTACAGTACAAAGATTATTAGCCTATAAAAACTATTTGGTAATGATTTATAAAAAAAGAAAATGCTAAAAAGATATTAGACTGTTTATGTTCAAATTCTTCCTGGAAACTAAGAATATTTGGACGGAACTTAAACACACACACACACACACACACACACATATATATATATATATATATATATATATATATATATATACTCAGTTACTGAGATTAAGGACAGGATGGTTAAATAAAAAGAAGACAAGAGGAAAACTATATTTAACTCGACTACGTGTTTTGTCCTGTGATGGACTTTATCAAGGCAAAAAGACGAAATGAGCTTTATTCCAAATTACGTATCTATAAACAAACAGTGTTGGCAACTATATAAAAAAACGCTCACAAATCATTCAAAAAGATTAACAGAATATTTTAGTTTTAGAACTCCTTCATGTGTAGTACAATGTCACGAGGTGTTAAAATTAAGGGAATTCAGCCGTTTTTCTTTGACTTTTTATTATGTATGTTATTCTGTTTCTTATGTAAATGATACTGAAACGTAATTTGGAATAAAGCTCATTTCGTTTTTTTTTGTTTTTGCCTTGATAACGTCCATCTCAGCATTCCTTTTGTCTTCTTTTTATTTATCTACACACACACGCACACACATACACACACACACACACACACATATATATATATATATATATATATATATATATATATATATATTGCCTTAGAATATTGGTAAACTAAAAACTACTACAAAATTGTACATTTTGTTTCGACATTGAAAGAAGAAGGAGGCAGTTTTCTTTCAATGTGGAAACAAAATGTTCAATTTTGTAGTCGTTTGTAATTTGTAAATGTTCTAAAGTATAATTAATAATAAATATTCATTGCATTTTTCTTATATAGAGCACTGTTTTAAATTAATATTTTGAACGTTCCAATTATTTTCTTTGTTCTTATTCATTTGTGTATATATATATATATATATAATGTGGAAAATTTTGCCACTTAACCGGGCAGAGTTATGCCGATTTCAATGTTTCGTGAAGACATTATTGTGATGTCTTCACCCCGCAGGGATTTTTCTTCGTTTTTTTTTTCTTTGGCTTCCTGGCTCTTTTCATATTTATATGGAGCTTGATGTACTTCAATATTTTTGTATGTTAGAACGTTCACTATCTGACCATGAGGCCCGGATCCAAATCTCGCCAGGTTCGATTTATCAGGAAGGTAACATTGATTCTATTGGTCTGAAGGAGGCGATCCCATTGTGCGAAAGCTTTGGAAAGTGCCTGCAAATTATACCAAGCCTAGTGAGTGATACTAGGTAGATGTGACACTTTGGGAGACGTCGATGGTTGTGCTAGCTTGAAGTCACAAGTCATCGTAACCGAGGGTTTGAGCGTGCTGGCCTTGTTCAGACTGTTGTTCACGCTAGATAATGTACTCTCTCTTAGAAACTGTAACTAAGGTCAGCTCAGCATACTTACAGTTTAAACCACAGATGGGCGCTGTCGGTGTTGAACAAACACAAGTGTGCCTGTCAAAGACATGCATTTAAAGATACAAGTGGCTAGGCATACATTAACCGTTTACTTATAAGGAAGCAATCAGCATTCATTGACAGAGCAGTCAGTGATATCGATATGAGATCAAATTGTAGTATCTGTTCTCTTCATTTCAAATGGTATAGTAATGCTTATTCTTAAAACAATTTTTCAGAAAAATAAGTTTCTCAAGTAAAATAACAGTCATTGCTCTTTCCAGTAGAGATATTGGTTGTCTTTCAAATTTTTTATTCAATAAGAATTTCTTCCTGACTTTTTGTTTAAAGTCGTGAGCAACGTTAACATCTTGATTATACCATTATTTCATTTTCGAGTTACATGAGCTATCCATTTTAGTTGTTGCTGCTTCTGATAGTCCTCAGTTGATGTGTTTTTTGCTGTTTATTGCAGTTCTTTGTTTGCGATTGTGTAGCGCCAATCAACAAGGGTCAAAGATCGATGGTGTTCGTCCGCTCGAAGCTACCTTTAACCGTTGATCTGAGAAAGCGATTGTATACAGTTGACAGTTTAGATATTTCTGAATGGTTTTGCCGCCGTGCATGGCATCCATATTTAAGTCTGGATTTGCGGTAGCTATTTAAGAATATGACTCTCATTGTTAGGCTAAGGTTTTAGTTTCGATAAAATATTTAACTTTGGTGATAATAAGGCAGATGGCCTTGTGTTGATGGTAGAAAATTAATAACAAATGATTGTGTGTGACTTTTTTTTTTTTACATATATAGCCAGCCGTATTCCTTTACAGGGAAACAGGACAGGGATTAACCTCACAAAAAGCAAGGTGGATCTTCTCTGAGAGAGAATCTCTAGTCAAAATGATTTGAGGCAACGTTTTACAAGGCTGGGTTCATTTTCTGACGCCCAATTTAGGCATTCAAGTTAGCCCAAGCACGCAGAGTGTTCCATCGTGACAGCAGTTCTAGGAAGATTGCTATTCTTGAAACGCATCATAGTTATATATATATTGAACGTTGCAATTATTTTGTTCGTTCGTTATTCATTTGTATATATATATATATATATATATATATATATATATATATATATATATTTATGTATATTTATGTATATATATATATTTATGTATATATATATTTATGTATATATATATATATATATGTATGTATATATAATTCATTTGTATATATATATATATATATATATATATATATATTTATTATTTATATATATATATATATATATATATATATATAGAATAAAAAGTGTGAGAAGCTGTGAACGTTTTCTTTAAAGTATATGTTTATTGTTTTTGCAATTATACAAGTTAATAAAAATAAAAAAGGTAATTATTTATCACTGTATTCTGGTGTGAACTTGGTTTTGGGGTGTAGTTGTTGTGGTGTGTTGTGTAGTTCGTTATTAACTTTATAAAAACAACAAACTCGCGATCAGATATTCGAAGAAACTCAAGCGTAAAAACCACGAATTTATTCGCCTGAAGAGAGTCAATTTTAGACTCGAAACACGTGTAGCGTCATGGACAATTAATACTTCAGAACCTGCATAATTACAAAAACAATAAACATTCACTTTAAAGAAAACGTTCACGGCTACTCACACTTTTTATTCTATACTAATTACTCTCGTTGGAACAACCCTATTTCTTTATTCGATATATATATATATATATATATATATATATATATATATAGTAGATAGATCTATCTCCCGGTTCACACTCCACCCACATCTATTGAACAGGTGAAGAGGCTCATCCCTTGTTCCCTGTTTAGGATGTGATTTCCGGCTTTCTCTTTTCAAATCTTCTCGCTTTGTTTTTTTTTAATTGGAGTAGATAGATCTATCGCCAGGTTCACACTCCACCCACGTCTATTGAACAGGTTAAGAGACTCATCCTTTGTTCCCTGTTTAGGTTGTGGTTTCCGGCTTTCTCTTTTCCAATCTTTTCACCTTTCTTTTTTTTATCGTTTCCATTTTTTTTTTTCAATTGGAGTAGATAGACTAAACTATCGCCCGGTTCACACACCACCCACATCTATTGAACAGGTTAAGAGGCTCATCCCTTGTTCCCTGTTTAGGATGTGGTTTCCGGCTTTATCTTTTCCAATCTTTTCACTATTACGTAGCCCCCTGCACATCAGTGGCGTTACCGCCTTGCTCGAGGTGATACGATATATATATATATATATATATATATATATATATGGTTGTGGTCGGCGTTGTATCTTATAAGAAACATATTCAATCTTTGACAGGTCTTTTCGTCCTGTGTAGTGACATGCCATCCTTCTTACCAAGTCTAAGTTGAGGAGTTGGTTAAGACGTCCATGCAGCAGGTTTTACTGGGTTACAGATAACCAGTAGCAGGCCTAAGCCTTTATCTTAACAACCTAAAATAAATTAAATATCTTTCACCGCGTCTCATTTTCCTCGAATTTTGCAATGAATTAAGCTTTCAATTACTGAATTTTGGCAGGCAATTTAAATTCGTATAAAATATTTAAAACATATATAAACTAATTATAATAGATAAAAGATATTTACATACTCTGTGCGGTTTTTTCAATCTCTGTGACTCCGTCTTACATATAACGTCAATTGTACACATATACTGAAAGTTATAACATTCCTCCGAATACCAGAATATGATTAAAATAATCTTGTCTATGATGCTAATAATATTTAGATTTTAATAATCATCAAGATGATTGAAAATGCTCGAAGAAAAGGAATAGAAATGTAAACTTTTGAAGCTTTGTATACAATGCTGATTCGTATGTGCAAAAACGAATTCAAAAATTGGAAAAAAAATAAATTAAACATTTATCAGACAGTCTTTGTTGGTTGAATTGGATAATTTTTTTTAAATGAATTCTTGTTCTTAAATAAACGTTCTCACCTTTTCTTTCTCTCACTCTCAGTATATACAAGTTACTTTACCCAAGAACACCTTTCTCACTGACAAAACGTTGCAAGCTTCTCAATGTTCTATCGCTATTTCCATGACTTATAACAAGCCCGCCAAAAATAAAACAGAAGACACCGACGTAAACATGACTTCACGGTGCTCAATGTTTATACAATAAAGAAACACGAAATGTGGAATCAAATGAAGTTCTGAAAATAATATCAAGGAAAGCACTCAGGAAAAGTCTGTAGAAAACATTTCCGATTAAATCGTTGAAATGAAGCGAAATGATTTTGTACTTGGTTATTTTATAATTAAGTATATGTGTGTGTATGTATGCAAAAATGCTGTTGTCATTTCTATATGGGTCATTGAAAAGCATACGTGCACGCACATATTAATATTTTCATTACTGATATATTGTATCTAAAACCCTACATAAAAAAAATAACTTAGTTTCATACTACACACGCTCTTCACATAAATTAAGATATAATCAACTGAAGCTCGTGTGAAAATATATATATATTAGTAAAAAATCTAGAAGAAGATTGGTAAATAATCCCAAAGGATCTTAGTAATATCGGTTAAATATTAAAATTGATTCAAAAGACAGCTTGATGCAAATTTAATTTACAGAGCATATATTTATTTATTTCGTCTGTAAATTCAGATGACAATTAGGGGGACAGTTACAAGGTAACCAAATAAGTTCTGTCCGTTTTTTGATTAGTCATTGAATGAAGTTGAAATATATGCGAAATGCGTGTAGCAATTGTTTTCAAATTCGGATAGCCGGGAGTAGGAACATCAGACGTTATAAAAAACAGGCGCACCGTGCCCGGCCATCAGTTATAAGTCGAACAGCTGTGAAGGATGGAAGTATCTAGAGATCACGTTCGGAGCTGTTTGCTTTACGACTTCAAAGTGGGCTTATCAGTAGCTGCATCAAGTCGCTGCACCTCCCTCCCATTAGCATGGAACAGGCTTGTCCACCCAGAGAGTAAAACACTACGCCTGCTTGGCCTGAGACTCTCAGCGGACCTCAAGTGGAATGACTACGTCGAATCCATTGCTAAATCCGCTGCTATGAAAGTAGGCTCTCTGTGCAAGGCCCGGAAGTTCTTTCTGTCTGAATATATCCTGTACATATATAAATCTACCATCCGCCCGTGAATTGAATACTGCTGCCACATCTGGTCGGGTGCCCCTGCTATTCTCCTCGAGGTTCTTCACAAAATACAGTGGAGAATCTGTAATGTGATCGATTCCGACTTGGCTGACCGCCTGCAGTCACTCTCTCACCGGCGTGACGTGGCTTTTCTGTGCCTCTTCTATAAATACTTTCACGGTTTCTGCTCTGATGAACTTAAATCACTGGTGTCCCCTAGGTATGAATTTGCACGAGATACTAGATTGGCAACTAGGTCCCACTCTTTTACAGTGAAACCGATGAAATGTAACCGCAGTTTCTACTCCATCAGCTTCTTTTCTCGCACTTCCCGCCTGTGGAATTCCCTTCCGCATGCTTGCTTCCCCGACGGCTACAACCTCCAGGAGTTTAAATGTAAGGTCAATAGACACCTCCTAACACACTAACACGCACCAATTCTCTCAAACATTCTTCCTATGTACATCCTAACTCGTCTATCACCCTCCTTCTGACATTTCCTATACCCAATCTCTCTATGTAACCCGCTGCGCTATAGTGGCAGGGTAATGCCTTGCTTGGGGGGATATGATTTAAAAAATGTCAAGCGTTTAGGGACAGTGCTGTTGATAAACGTACTACAAGGCGTTGGTTTTAGAAATTCAAGTCGGGAGATTTGTCTCTCCATAATGAGCCTCGCACCGTCGACCAAAGGTCTTGAATGACGGAGTCCTGAAGGCGGCCATTGAAGGGGACATTAGTTTAACGTGTGGTGAACTTGTCAGACAATTCAACGATTCCGATGAAACAGTTGGACTTCACCTGCACCGCCTAGGTAAGACGTACAAACTGAGCGCTGTTGGAGGTCCACATGGAACAACGAGTGGCTGCCTGCGTATCGCTGCTTTCTCGCCATCCTTAATCAATCGAGTGCTTACCAGTGATGAAAAGTGTGTTCTTTACGAAACTTCCAGGTGTTCCAGATATTGGTTGCCTCCTCAGGATGCTGTCCCTCACACCGCAAGACCACCTATACACCCACGCAATATTATGCTTTGTGTCTGATCGACAGGTCGTCAAGTGGTTCATTATGAATTGCTACCAATGGGCCAAACGGTCACTGGAGACCTATACTTGTAGCAATTGAAACGTGTGCAACAGGCATTGCACCAGAAAGAGCCAGCACTGGTGAATCGCAAAGGTGTGCTTTTCCTACATGTCCCGCGAGTGGTCAGGGATACCATACAGCACATTGGGTAGGAGACTTTGTGCCATCCACCTTATTCACCTGACCTTGCGCTATCCGATTACCATCTCTTCCACTCCCTGGATAATTATCTTCGTGGGAAATCCTTCATCAATGAAGCAGACTTGCGCAAAGCCCTCACGGACTTCTTTGCGTCAAAACCCCATACACATACTGTGAAGCGTTTTCTTTTTTCCTTTAAAAACGGACAGAACTTGTATTTCAACATGTTTATTAGAGACATGCATTGTCAACCCCAGTCAGCTCTGGCGTTGCAGTAAACTATATGTCTTTATTTTAAACTTACAATAAAAATATTACCATATATAATGCTCTACTAAGTATCGAACACTCTTAATAAAGTAAATCACTACAAACTCATTAGACTATTCAACGTGCCAGCATTCGATTTATTTTATTTTGATTTATTTTATTTTATCTTATATTATCTTATTTGTTTTTGTTTTACTGATTTTATTTATTTTCCTATTTTTTTCTACTTACTTATTTATAAAACAACAAGCTCGCGACCAGAAATAAAAGGAACTCAAATGAAAAGCCACAAATTTATTCGCCTGAAGAAAGTCAATCTTAATCTCGAAACACGTGTAGCGTCACAAATAACATCGTGGACACTTAATGTATCATAACATGCACAATTACAAAAACAATAAATATACGCTTAAAAAAAAACGTTCACGGCTTCCCACACTTTTTATTCTATATATATATATATATATATATATATATTTACGCTCTCACACTCTGGAAGAGTGGTAAACTTTGTAAACAGTAGCTACTCCGGCATTTACGCACCGCTCATTCGATAATGAATTGGAGCACCCTAGCTATTGGGCGTGTTTAGACGCGCAAAAAACCCTGCCTTCTTCTACCGGTAGAATCGCTGACTGATGCCGATTCGGTCGGGTTTCAATCCTGGGTTAGGAAGCGACCGGAGTCTAAGCCGTATTGATGAGCTGTAATGCAGCGAAACAGATCTGTCTGCGGATGACTATAGTATAGATATATATATATATATATATATATATATATATATACAAACAAACCAGAAGACAAAAAGTGATGAGTGAAGTTAAAGAGCCTAACCGAAACCTACTAAAAACAAGTCTGCCAAAGTATAAACGAAAGAAACAAAACACATCCAACTAAACAAAAGTTCATGGTGCTCAATATCTGTAGAATCAAGGAACACGAAATAGGAAACCAAATCAATACAAAATAATATCAAAGAATACACCCAAGTACACTTATCTAAAACCGTAACGCATAGTTTCACATCACTCTTGATCTTCATATGATTAGGAAATTAATCGCCTGACGATCGCGTGAAAATCAAAGTTATATATATATATATATATATATATATATATATATATATATATATATATATATATCTTTTTTTTTAAATTCCTAGCACCCGAAGGAGGCCGTAGCATACAACAACCGAAAGGTTGTAAACAGGCAACAAAGATGACAACAGTCCGAATATTGTAAATAATATAAATACTACCTCAGACGTATACACACACACACACACACACACACACACACACACACACACACACACATATATATATATATATATATATATATATATATATATATATTAGTCACCCAGATACAAGCCTGTTTCGCTGTATCACAGCTCATCAGTGTGGCTAGACACATCCGCTTGGCCGGGATTGAAACTCGAGCGATTTGTTGTCAGTTGGAGTCACTACTCATAGGCGCATGGAATCAGAGAAAGGAAATCTTAACGCGTGTTGTATATAAGCAGTGTATATACACACCAGTTACGAAAGATCTCTATTCAACTGTGTATATATATATATAGTCATCCGCAGAAAGATCTGTTTCGCTGTATCACAGATCATCAGTCCGCTGAGACATCCTATTGGCGTCATCGGCGATTCTACCTCTGATCTATAGAAGAAGACAGACTTTTAGCGTTTGATATATCATGTATACACACGCCAATAGCTGAGAGTGTTCTAATTCATTACTGAATGAACGATGCGTAGATGCTAGAGTAGCTAGTGTTTTTTCAAAGTCTGTCATTCTTCCATATATATATATATATATATATATATATATATATATATGATGACTTGAAGATTGCGTTTAAATATGAAACAAACGTTACCACTTTATTTTGACCTCAGTGTACATTTTTATATTTACTCACACTCTGACCCTGATATTAAAAACTTTTACCCATAAATCCAGGAAACCTTGAAAGTACATTTTAACCCTAAATATATACACGATTTTTACCAGTTCTTGTGTCAAAGCAAGAGTCTCTCATTCTTCCCTGTTAACATTATTCTATCTTCACTTTTCACATTATTCCTGGAAAGTATAGCGAAATCATATCTTAAACGATGGAGCAGAAGATTATTTGTGTGAAGACATGATTCGAAACTAAGTCTTTCACGATTGTTCAATAAAGCTACAGGAGTAAGTTTCATTTCACATAAGAGTCGTATTTTTAACTTGGTCAAGAATTTTGAAGCCCGTGGCACTTGTGAAAATCGTAGGGCAATGGGCAACAATTCAAACACCCAAGCAGGGTTTAAAGGACAGTCAACCAGAGTCTATCCAGATCTTTGCGATGAAGGAGCTAAGGAATTGGCATATATTTATCTTTTGTTCGGCTCATTTCGATTCAGGGTCACAATATTTGAGACTAAATAGTTGCACATCCTAAACTTGTATCCTTTTAACTTTCAATATGAGTAATTTTGATTACTTTATCATTTATGGCTCTTGATTTGTGTCCAATAATTTTGTTTTAAAAAACTGTGAAATACCTTTATATATATATATATATATATATATATATATATATATATATATATAGTCATCTGCAGACAGATCTGTTTTGCTGTATCACAGCTCATCAGTACGGTTAGACATCAGATTGCTTCCAGCCAGAATTGAAACCCAACCGAATTGACATCAGTCGGCGATTCTACCTCTGAGATATGGGCGCTCGGTAGAGGAAGGCTGACTTTAGCCTGCTATATATACAATGTAAACACATGCCAGTAGCCGAGAGTGTTCAAATTCATTACTGAATGAACAATGTGTGGATGCGTGAGTAGCTACTGTTTTTTCACAGTCTACCATTCCTCCATAGTGCTCAATCGGGGTGTAAGAGTAGAAATAGTCATCGATAGACAGATCTATTTCGCTGTATCAAAGCTCATCAATTTGGTTAGACATGTGTTTGCTTCTAGCCAGGATTGAAACCCGACCGAATCGGCGATTCTATAAAAAAATAAAATTTTCCAAGATCGGATGGCCATTTTTCACTTGTCGAAATAGCCATCGGATCTGGAGAATTTTAATATTTTTTTATATGTAATAAATATTTAATTACATTGAGCCCTCTCGCTGGATCAGTTTTAATGCTTAATATTAATAGAATCCGTTGACATTTATCTCCAAGACATTATATATATATATATATATATATATATATAATAAAATAAAAATTAAAATAGCATTCTTTAACTCAGCTGCAATTCCAATCCCAATAATCGCTACACATGATTTTTCACACTATTTCAGACAATTTCAAAATTCCAAAATTACCACGATATTGACAATATAATCCTAACTACGACACAGACACCACATTGGTTCTTGAAAATGATTGAGATCATCGAGTTGACTTTAAGAAAATAATAACCTTTGAACTTTAGACAGTTTATACACAACTTTATTTAAACATTGGAAAATATATTATTATATATCAATAGAGGTTATATATATATATACACTGCGGTCAAAACTGAGCGGCGACAGTCTGTTTCATGCTTTGAATTCAATCATCAGTTTATTCTTTTATGGACCCATGCCGGATCGATACGGCTTGGTTTGCTGCGATGAATTGTCCGACGAAGCGGGAAAGCCCCAACTCCCCCACCCGACTTTAATGATATCGACACCTGTGGAAGGTGTGGTGAAAAGGGGCACAGAGCTAGATAGTGTGGGCTTGACAGGGGCACCCCGCAATCTCGAATCAAAAAGGAACCTGAAAAATGGTAAGAAGTAAGAAGTGTCACCACAGTAGTAAGAGGATGGGTGACCCGTATCAGAACAACCAGAAAGTGGTACTGGGCATGTGGCCGTGAGGGTCATTTTGCAGCAAATTGCCTCATGAAGAGGTGCTGTTATTGTGAAAAACCAGGTCACCTGAAGAGAAACTGGAGATGTGCTACTGCCGGTGCCTATTGCCGGTTGGCGTGAGAGCCAAGGTACTAGGACACAAAAAATGACAGCTAGTGTGTCTCATGTGTTAGTAGAAGGAGAAAGACTTCATTGGTTAGATATGAGTGCAGTGGTTCCCAACATTTTGGCACTCGCGACCTCTCACCTAAATGTTTGAAACTCATGCGACCCCCTACTTAGGGTTTACTATCAGCAGCTTAATTTTATTTTTTATTTTCTGAGAGGGACAGGGAAAAACATCTAAAAAATATTTTAAAATTCTGTAATTATTTATTTCCAAATTAAAGAACATTGGTCCAACCTGAATTCACAAAAAGAACATATTTTTTAAAATAATATTATCATAGGTTTAAAAAGCTATCCAACCCAGCTAGTGAGATGCCTGATGTTGCATTTCAGCAGCAAGTTTTGAAATTTGTGGCCGAGAAATAACTTAGGCTTAGAAATAAGAACCTTCAAAGCGTTTGTCATAACTATCACTTTGCACCTAAACAAATAAAGTGTAAAAGCTTGAAAAATGTAATTGATGAAATACAATAAATGTTATCCCATGCTACTTCTAACAAGGCTACACGTTCCCTTGCCAAGGCTTCGCGGCCACAGGGGGTTGCGAATTACTGATTGGGAACCTCCGTATTAGTGGAATGATCACTAGTAAGAACTGTAATAAATACAGTGTCACAGGTCTCGATGCTGAATCTGGAAGATTATGAGCGCTTGAGATATAGAGGTAACTTGAAGAAGGGAGACAATGAAATTACCAAAGCGATTGGAATCATGTTGAAGATAAAGAGGATGGTGAATCTTTCGGTGGAAGCAGCGTCCAGAGGTTTTATGTGGCCTCAGGTTTATGTGAAGAGGGGATTTGGGGACAAGATTGACTGCACTGTCATGGAGCCGAAATGGAGTTTAATAGGTCAGAGGTTGGGTTAATGTTACCTCAACCGGAAGCAAAGAAGAGCCCTAGTGACGAAGTCCAGGGTTGTAGTTTGAAACTCCCCGAGTTGAGAGAAGAAGCAAGTGGGTGCGAGAAAGATGAAGTGTCACCTGATTTAGTGAATGTATAACATTTTTCTCTCAGTTCCAAACACAACTGGAAGAACGTGTGAAGAGACCAGGTGTATGTGCGGAGCTACCCCCCACCCCAAGGAAGGATTGAGAGAGACAGGAAAACCGGAGTCTCATAACGGAAAGGAAAACTAGATCAAGATGGAGGCCATATTACAGAATAGTAGAGCAAACCGGACCGGTATCATTTGTGGCCTGGGATCAAATGACCGTACGGACGAGAAGTGCCTGTACCAATGATATGAAATTAGCAGAAGCAGCTGAATGGAGAATAGATGAGTCTAAAGAAAAGTAGGCCAAAACTGAACTAAATGATATGGAAACAGAGGAAGTCTCTGGAGATGAAGAACACATAGAGATAAGGCACCAGTAAGTAGGGACTCGACATAGCCAGCTGGAAGGAGCGACGTGTGTACCACCGCAAAGCGACCTCACTCTGTTCCAACATCCCCGAAGGAAAACTGGCTACTAAAAGAAAAAAAAATAGCCCTGGATTGTATAACTTTGTTGGGGGATAAGAAACTACTGGTTTTAGTGTCTATACAGTTACTGAACAGAGACAGTCTGTTCGCGCTATATCTAAACTTATTTATAAATGGGACTTTGTCTGTGTGTGTTTATGTGTGTGTGTGTGTCTGTGTGTGTGCGTTACCTATAGACTCCGAAACGGCTTAACCGATTTTCTTGAAAATTTACACAGTTATACTATAAGCGTCTGCGAGTGTTCTTAGCTAGGTATTGTGTCGAGGTACACCCGATAAATATCGAAAATCGATAATCGAAAAAATTGGGTTATAGAAAGAGTGGTCCGATTATAATCAGATTTGATACACTCATAGACAAAGACATAAGAAACGATATTCAGAAGTTTCAAGGTTGCAGTTCTATCTTTAGATGACTTATTTGACTCTGATATTGAAAATCGATACCCCCATATCTTACCGAGTCTGATCAAAATGTTTTTCAGCCTTTTCGTTTTAGTTTTTGCTTCAGGTTTGGCTCTAAGTAGGTGTAATTGTAGTTCTTAGTCTCAGCCATGATACCATTTACTCAAAATAAATAACTTAAATAACTGCACACAGTTTCGTGGCTTCTGCTCCAACGAACTTAAGTCACTGGTGCCTCTGCAACAGGTGTTTACTCGTGCAACCGGACTGGCAACTGGGTCCCACCCATTCACAGTTAGATCAACCAAATACAGACGACAATTCTACTCCTTCAGTTTCTTTTCTCGCACTTCCTGCCTGTGGAACTCGCTTCCATATTCTTGCTTTACTGACGGCTACAACCTCCAGGAATTTAAATGCAATGTTAATACTCATCTCTTAACCACTTGACTCTAGTTCTTTCTTCACCACCCCGTATATCTTTTCCTTTCTCTCCACCTTTGCAACTGTCATCACAACTGTATTCCCATCCTTCTCTTGCTTCTTTCTAACTGGTTCGCCTTTCTCTCCACTCTCTTCTATCTAATTTTTTTACTCTTATGTAGCCCCTTGCATATCAGTGGCGTTACCGCCTTGCTCGGAGTGATACGATTTAAAAAAGTTATTGGAGCTGGTAATAAATAAATAGGTCACGATAGAGCGAATACCGGTGGTATTAAAGCTAATAGATAAAATTAATATGGACCAGTTAAAAGACAAATTAAATACTTTAAAAAAAAGACGATATGACTTGGAAGAATAATAAAGTTATTGTGGTAAACTGGACAGTGAGGAGCACTACTTTATTAGTCGTTGTGGCGGTGGTAGTGGTAGTGTGGAAAATAAGGACATACGGAGTGAAACACAATAACGACGTCTCGGTGAGCATGCAACAGACGATGAAGGGAATACCGTCTGGCGATCCATATCTGAACAGACAGAACCGGCAGAGGATGACGAAATCCAATCGAACCTGACGGCAGGAGTTGAAGAAATAGCAACTCATGTCAAGAAGTCACTGAAGCCTCCCCTTCCAGAGAGGAGTTTGGCAATAAAAAAGAAAGAAGCCCTAAGAGACACATTAATAACCACACCCACACACACATTTGAAAAAAAGAAGATAAAAGGACTTGTTATTCCTACTAAAAGTGATATGAACCCTATGGGTTAATAAAGAGACTGTTGCCACATGAAAAAAAGAAACTGCATGTTATTGCATGAAATTAAAGGAAAGAACATTTTTCCGTTCATGCAGGTAATTAAAAAAAAAAGAAGAAAATGGACATTTTGCATTTGCATAGGATTAGAAGAATGACACTTGTATTATGCATGGAATTTTTTTTTTTTTGTAGAGCCTAAAAATGAATACACATGCGAAACAATTTAACCGGTAGCTATAGTGTCGTTTATTTCATAAATGACAGGTAACGTTGGGAACGATGTAACCTTATTTTTAAATGGTTGGTATTAATTTTCAGTGATTTTCAAGATATTTCTCTAAAAGTTGAAGAATACAATTATTTTTGTCGGAAAAAGTAGCCGAAGTGATAAAAATTGGAAAATACAGATTTAAAGATACAAAGAGTGCAAATTGCTTTTGTTGGGAGAAGTAAGCGAATTAATCAAATCTAGTTTGTCAAAATATATGTCAATGGGTTTTGACGATATGTGACCCTAGGTCAAAATACGGCTTTGACGATTTCCTGTTTACTGATTACCAGGACAGCTGCTAGAAACAGACAGACAATAACAGAGAGTAAGATTTCTCCCCTTCCACTGGAAGTCAAGATAGTTAAATGATATTACTTAAATTTCGTGATAGTAAGCCATATATAGGAAGGGGGAAATAGAAATCCCGTACCTAACTTTAACACCCCGGTTTTGTGTCTTTTTAATAAATCTGGGATGAAAAACGAAATTCAGTGAGTCCGAGACCAACGATGAATTGATGCAGACAAGCTGAAATAGCCTGTCACGAGAGAGATATTGCAAGAGACGGTCAGTTCAAATTCAATGACTTGCAAGTTCTCGTTGAGATAATAGAACACGAATATTATTGCACTACTGAAATACCAGTCAACTAATATTTTTTGCGTCACTTAACTTGCTTGCAATCTTGTATTTTTTCGATATTTATTAATATATGTAAATCTACACCGTGGCGTTGCAGTCTTAAATCTGGTTACCGCTATATATCTTTCCCTCACGTGTCTGGGCCAACCCTGTCAAGTGACAACAAGTGATCTAGCTTTGGTTAATTCGAGCTCAACAACATAACGTCGGCGGAATCGATCGAAGCTCAGAAAGATTGTTTGGATTCAGCCAGGGGTCGCGTTATAAATCTTCCTGTACTGTAAAGTTCATTTAAGTATGACACAAATTGTCACTGGAATAAATTTAAATTGCAATAATTATCTCATTCTTCCATTTAGTCATAATAGAATTTTCCCTTTACATAAACTAGGTTTTTAAAATTTGACGAAGCAGTAACCTTTTCCATCATACTTACCGCTACTAATCCAATGGTAAAGACACATGCCTCTCACTCTCATAAGAGAAATGACTCTAGATTAACTCTATAATAGCCTATAACTTAGGCCTATAATCGCCAACATTCCCCACTTCTTTTTTTACTAGACCCTGTTACCGGAATGAGAATTTTTCCTCATGTATTGATTAAACGGGGTTGATAATGCATGTCTTAAAATGATATGATGAAAATAGCTATTCCCCCTCTAAATATTATCTGAATTTATATATATATATATATATATATATATAGTCATCTGCAGACAGATCTGTTTCGCTGTATCACAGCTCATCAGTACACTTAGACATGCAATTGCCTTTTACCCAGGATTGAAACCCGAGCGAATTGACATCAGTCGCCGATTCTACCTCTGAGCTACGGGCGATCGGTAGAAAGAGGCAGACTTTTTAGCGTGTATATTATCATTATACAAGCCAAATAGCTGGGAGTGTTCTAATTCATTGCTGAATGAACGATGCGTAGATGCGTGTCTGCATGTGTGTCGTCAAACCTGACGGTCAAAAATCTAAAAAGGAATTTAAATTAGCAAGTTTACAGCATTCATCAGAACAATCTTACCTGAATTTTGTCATCGAACATTGATTGACCACCAAGATTATGATTAAGCTGTTTGTTAACAAATAACATTCTGTCCTCACCACGCCGCATGATTGCAAGCCATTTCTCGGAATTAAAACCCGTTGGAGCCAAAATGGTTGATATTCTGGAAATATAAAACATATTCGAGGAGTAAAAGTAATACAAATAAAGGACGCATATATAAGAAAAAAATGTGAAATGATAAAGTGGAATCATGGCGATAGAAGAGGTTATATGAGAGAGGGAAATAAAAAATGAAACGAGAAGAGTTACATGAGATTTTTTTTAATCATATCACCTCAAGCAAGGTGGTAATACCACTGATGTGCAGGGGGCTACATAAGAGTGAGAAGATTAGAAAAGAGAAAACGGGAAACCACATCCTAAACAGGAAACAAGGGATGAACCTCTTCACCTGTTCAATAGATGTGGGTGGAGTGTGAACCGGACGATAGTTTAGTCTATCTACTCCCATTGAAAAAAAAAAAAACAAAGTGAGAAGATTAGAAAAGAGAAAACCGGAAACTGCATCCTAAACAGGAAACAAGGGATGAACCTCTTCACCTGTTCAATAGATGTGGGTGGAGTGTGAACCGGACAATAGTTTAGTCTATCTACTCCCATTGAAAAAAAAAAAAAACAAAGTGAGAAGATTAGAAAAGAGAAAACCGGAAACTGCATCCTAAACAGGAAACAAGGGATGAACCTCTTCACCTGTTCAATAGATGTGGGTGGAGTGTGAACCGGACGATAGTTTAGTCTATCTACTCCCATTGAAAAAAAAAAAAAACAAAGTGAGAAGATTAGAAAAGAGAAAACCGGAAACTGCATCCTAAACAGGAAACAAGGGATGAACCTCTTCACCTGTTCAATAGATGTGGGTGGAGTGTGAACCGGACAATAGTTTAGTCTATCTACTCCCATTGAAAAAAAAAAAAAACAAAGTGAGAAGATTAGAAAAGAGAAAACCGGAAACTGCATCCTAAACAGGAAACAAGGGATGAACCTCTTCACCTGTTCAATAGATGTGGGTGGAGTGTGAACCGGACAATAGTTTAGTCTATCTACTCCAATTGAAAAAAAAAAAAAACAAAGTGAGAAGATTAGAAAAGAGAAAACCGGAAACTGCATCCTAAACAGTAAAAAAGGGATGAGCCTCTTCACCTGTCCAATAGATGTGGGTGGAGTGTGAACCGGGCGATAGAGAAGGATATAGCAGAAAAGGAACAGTTATATGAGAGAGATAAGAGAAGAGCTATATGAGTCTATAGAAAGGGAGGGAGTTAAAAAAAAGAGACAGCGAAAGTAAATAACTATATGCGATATGGATGTAGACAGAGTGCCATAAAAACTGTTATATCAGAGCGTGGAGATTGTGAACAAAATGAAGGAATATATATCAACTTAAAGAATGAGTGACGATTTAGTGAAGAAAGAATAAAAGCTTTGAATTTCAGAGGAAAGGTTCAATTGTTGAGGAGAAAGAAAGATTATTGAAGAGAAAGAAAAGACAGAGAGAAACAGACAGACAGACAGACAGACAGGGAAAGTGGAGAAATTAATATGAAGAATCAGGCTGGGAAAACGAGATTCAATAAAAAGTCATACGAGTGTGAACGAGAAGAAAAGAGTAATGAATAGTGAAAGAAAGAAAAAAGAAAGAAAGAAAGAAATGCAGGTTAAAATGTTTGAAAGGAAAGAAAGTAAATATAAAAAAGGAAGAAAAAAGAGCGAAAGATAGAAAGAAGATAATGTGAAAGTCATAAGAAAAAAGAAAGAAAAAAGAAAGAAAGAAAGAAATGCAGGTTAAAATGTTTGAAAGGAAAGAAAGTAAATATAAAAAAGGAAGAAAAAGAGCGAAAGATAGAAAGAAGATAATATGAAAGTCATAAGAAAAAAGAAAGAAAAAAGAAAGAAAGAAAGAAAGAAATGCAGGTTAAAATGTTTGTAAGGAAAGAAAGTAAATATAAAAAAAGAAAGAAAAAAGAGCGAAAGATAGAAAGAAGATAATGTGAAAGTCATAAGAAAAAAAGAAAGAAAAAAGAAAGAAAGAAAGAAATGCAGGTTAAAATGTTTGAAAGGGAAGAAAGTAAATATAAAAAAGAAAGAAAAAAGAGCGAAAGATAGAAAGAAGATAATGTGAAAATCATAAGAAAAAAGAAAGAAAAAAGAAAGAAAGATAGAAATGCAGGTTAAAATGTTTGAAAGGAAAGAAAGTAAATATAAAAAAAGAAAGAAAAAAGAGCGAAAGATAGAAAAAAGATAATGTGAAAGTCATAAGAAAAAAGAAAGAAAAAAGAAAGAAAGAAAGAAATGCAGGTTAAAATGTTTGAAAGGAAAGAAAGTAAATATAAAAAAGGAAGAAAAAAGAGCGAAAGATAGAAAGAAGATAATGTGAAAGTCATAAGAAAAAAGAAAGAAAAAAGAAAGAAAGAAAGAAAGAAAGAAATAGAAATATATTTTAAAAAAGGAAGTAAAAAGAAAGCAAGTAAAAAAGGCAGAAAAAAGAAAGAAGTAATATGGAATTTGAAAAATGATAAAAGAGAAATAAATATAGAAAGCAAAGAAAATTGAAAGATTTTGAAAAGAAATAAAAAATGGTAAATATAAGAGAGACAAAAAAGAAAGAGAGAAAGAAAAAAGAAAGAAGTAACTAAGATGAGAAAAAACAAAAATGTGGAGATGAGGGAGATGCGAAGAATGAAATGAAGAATTACTATCAGGCTTTTGAGAAATGGCCAAAAGAAATAAAGAACCAGAAGTAGTAGAATAAAGAAAAATGCAGAAAACCATTTTGCTTGCCTCCACAAAACTTCTAATGAACGAAATATTCTGGATATGGACGTTTCAAGAAAATAGGAAAGAATCCATCTAGAAGTATCGTTTTAAAGTGGCTAACACGTGAAATTAAGCACGTCCGGCATTGAACGTGTATCTGTGTGCAATTTAACTGAGAAACGTGAGAGATTCTGAATAAACGGATAAAATCGATTTACATTTAACCCATTACCAATCGCCATAACCGAAAAATGGCATGGCACTTGAAAATAAAAAAAAAGAAAAGAAAAGCCTGCGTAGTAAGTATGATACAGAGTATCAGAAAAAATAAACAAATTAAATGATATCAATTAAAATGTAACTATCCGTGTAACGACATCTCCCAGGCAAACGTAACTGAATAGGCTCCATGTTGAACAATGAAATATTTATTTATTAAAATTTGAACAAGATATTAAAAGGAATCTAGATTTTATAAATGATTTTACAAAAGTTCAATAAGCGCACCACCTCCGACTCGACACAACACACGTCAGATCGGTAGTTCAGCTCCTGTCCAACACGCTGTAACATGTTTTGCGTAATAGTCTTCAGTCTCTCAGGGATTCTCTGCTAAAGTTCCTCTGAGCTTGTAAGAAGAATAAGGATATAGACCTATCCTTTCACAGAGTCGTAATAGAAATTTTAGTTTCCATAGATGCTCTTCTTACAGACGATCAGAGGCTTGGCACAAAAGTTTTCCGAACCGGATTGACGATATATAGTCGTCCACATCTTTAACCCTGCGCAGTCTCTCTCTTTCTTTGAATATTCTGTGCCACGTTTAAATTTTCTTTCTGGTTTGTATTTTTTCTCTCAAAATTCTGAAAATACCATGTCCTGAAAATTTAAGCAAAGAAGAAATTTTGGAAAAAATATAAACAAAAATGACGCTTATATTTAACTTCAAGAAGGGACACTGAAATTTCTGTGACACACAATGAGACAAGTGAGACTGGTAAATATGATACTCAGGTGACATATTAAAGGTTGGAGAGACAGAGGAAACAAGGCGTGACATACCCACTGTGTTTGAGTAAATACAAGGCAGAATAGAGCTTAGGAGAGATGGGAAAAAGACAGCACTCTTTAATAGCTTTCTTTTTTTTAATCCTTTCACCCTCCAAGAAAGGTGGGACAGTCATTAGCAAGAAGAGGGTTACAGTGAGAAAAAAGACAGGGTATAGAGTGTAATGAAGAAATGATTAAAAGATGAACAGGATTCAAGAAAATAGAAGATACCATTTAAATATTTGGAGATTGTAGCTATCAGGGAAAAGTAGTAAACGCAAGTAAGTTCCATAGGTGGAAATTGCGAGAAAAGAAACTGTTGAAGTAGGAGTGGCGTTTACAGTTTACTATTTTGTAAAGTAAAAGGATGGGACCTGAATGTCAATCTAGTAGTGCTCTTAAATTCATGAGGTCAAAGAACCGGGGAACAAATCTCGTCAGAGTAGTTGCTATAGAAAATATTTGTAAAAAAGACAGAGAGAAGCCACGTGACATGTGTGAGAAAGTGACTGAAGTCGAGATACAAAGTCAGGAACAATTAAATTGCACATCCTTCTCGGAGTTTTGTGAAAAACCTTAAGATGAATAGAAGGAACATCCAACCAGATAGGAAAACAGGTGTCAAGCCATGATCTCTAACGTCCTGACACTTATAAGATTTTTAGAAACCGTACTTAAGAAATCTTTTAAGCTGTAGATGTTGAATTTAGTTTGTCTGGTGAGCTGTAGTATCAATAAAGCTTTAAGACAAAAAGTAAAACTAAGATGTTTGATGTTTGACTTTTATTTAACGGCATATCAACATCTATGGGTCATTTAATGCCAAAAAGATAGTGTTTTAAGGTATTTTTTTTAAATATTCGGTTATAGTGATTTTGGGTTTAATTTAACGGCATATCGACCTCTGTGGGTTATTTAATGCCAAAAAGGTAGAGTTTTAAGGCATTTTTATGTTCGGTTATAGTGAGTTTGGGTTATATTTAACGGCATATCAACCTCTGTGGGATTTTAATGCCAAAAAAGTAAAGTTTTAAGGTATTTTTTAATGTTCGGTTATAGTAAGTTTGGGTTTTATTTAATGGCATATCAACATATGTGGGTTTTTTAATGCCAAAAAAGTAAAGTTTTAAGGTATTTTTTAATGTTCGGTGATAGTAAGTTTGGGTTTTATTTAACGGCATATCAACCTCTGTGGGTTATTTAATGCCGAAAAGGTAGTGTTTTAAAGGTATGTTTTTTTAATGTTCAGTTATAGTGAGAAGGTTGATTTAATCAGATTTTGATGATTTTTTTAAAATTTTTATTTTAGAAACATAAGCTGTCTTCTAGTTTTGTATTAAAAAATGTATTGCTTGTAAAATTTATTTTTCCTTCAAAAATGTATTATGGTAATAATTTCTTTTTTCTTCAGAACTATATTCTTGGTAATATTTTTCCTTCAAAACGTCTATTTTTATACTTTCATAGTGTTTTGGCCTTAGTTTGGTGGGGTTCACTATTTACCCATAGCTGGGACCCTAACAGGTGCTACCACTCCGGATCAGGGTGGACCTGAGAATAACAGCAATTAAGAGATGGTTCCGCGCTCCTCACAACCTCCCAATCAGAGGCGTTGCTGCTGGATGCAGTTTTTACAGTCATACCCAGGACCCGAAAAACTAAGAAGAATCGAGATTGTTAATAGCACAAAAAAGAATGTGTTATTACTCCACTTAAGTTTGTCCTTTTACGAGAAAGAAAAAAGATTTTAGAGATGAAAGAAATACATCGGCGGAACTGAAACTCTTCCACGACGAAAGAGGAAAAGTCTTCCGAGATAGAAAGAATAGATGGTGGAAGTTGAAACTCTTCAACGACGAAAGAAAAAAAAAGTAATCCGATATGAAATGGCATCGAAGAAACTAAAAACCTTCCACGACTAAAGAGACTTCCGTAATAAAACGAAAACATCGGAGAAACTAAATCTCTTCTGCGTCGAAAGAGGTAAAGACTTCACAGATAGAACGAATAGATGGGTGAAACTGAAACTCTTCTACAACGAAAGAGCAGAAGACTCCAGGGAGGAAACGGATATATCGGGCAAACTGAATCTCTTCCCTGTCAAAAGGAGAAAATTCTTCTGTGATTGAGTGAATACAACGGATAAACTGAAGCTCTTACTCGACAAAAAAGGAAATGACTTTCGAGATGGAACCAAAACAATGATAAAACTGAAACCTTTCTACGACGAATGAGGAAAAGTCTTCTAAGATAGAACGAATACTTTCGAGAAACTGACACTCGAAGAAGGGAAAGACTTTAGAGATGGAAGGAAGAAATACATTGGTGAAACTGAATCTCTTCAACGACGAAAGAAGGAAAAACTTCAAAGATGCAACGAATACATGGGAGAAAATGGACTCTTTCATGACAAAAGAGGAAAAGACTTCAGAGACTGAACAAATACACCGGAGAAACTGAACTCTTCCACGACGGAAGACCTCCGAGATGTAACGAATGCATAGGAGAAACTGAACTCTTCCACGACGGAAGAAGGGAAGACTTCCGAGATGTAACGAATGCATAGGAGAAACTGAATTCTTCCACGACGGAAGAAGGGAAGACTTCCGAGATGCAACGAATGCATAGTAGAAACTGAACTCTTACACGACGAAAGAAGGGAAGACTTCCGAGATGCAACGAATGCACAGAAGAAACTGAACTCTTCCACGACGGAAGAAGGGAAGACCTCCGAGATGTAACGAATGCATAGGAGAAACTGAACTCTTCCAGAACGGAAGAAGGGAAGACTTCCGAGATGTAACGAATGCATAGGAGAAACTGAAACACTTCCACGGCTGAAAAAAGATTTCAAAGAAGGAACGAATAAATCAGAGAAACTGAAACTCTTTCACGATGTAAGAGGGAAAGACTTCACCAATGGAACGAACACAACGAATTTTTCTATACCTTTTTATAAATGATAACTTTAATACCTGTTTAGATGAATTTTTCCTTTTTTCCGAAAAGGAAAGCTTTTGGATTTCTAAGACATGTTCAAGTAAACACTTCCGAAAAAAAGAACCAAAGTAAAATTTTGGCTCATAATCTTATCGCGAGAACCATATAGATTTTTGTGTTGTTTCGGTGGGCATTGTATTTGTCTTCAGACAGAAAAGCTACATTTTATCTCTCAATTGTGATTCTATCTTCGGACAGCGCGCATCTCAAATGTGCCTGTATTCGGACAGCGCGCAACCCAGTTGTGTCTCTTTCTTCGGACAGCGCACAACTCAGTTATGTTTCTGTCTTTGGACAGGGCGCAACTGGACTGAGAGGTATCCGGTCTCGGTAAACAGCTGCCCTTGGCGTTACCTCCTACATTGCACTAAAGAGTGGGTAATCGTTAGTATACTGATGCCAGTGAAACTGACGGTTGATGAGGCTGTGTTATTTTTTTAACTTGACCCGGTTGCACACATTTTGGCTAAAAACTTTAAACTAACCCTTTGTCGTATCCTGCCAGAGTGTGGCGGCGAGTAAATACAATTTGCCTTCGTGTAGTCAAGGTGCATTTTATCTCCCAACTATATAGCTGTCACTAGACAGAATGCAACAAATAAATGAGGGATGTCTGGTTCCCGTAATCCCAAACTCTACAAAACACTTCATCGTTGTACAAAAGAGGGAGAAGCGGGGGGTGGAATTTCAACGCCAGTGCGACTTTGGTTTTGGAAACTGGGCAAATTTGGCCTTAACCCATGTACAAGCGTTTGAGCGTATCACTTTGAACCGGCCTTGTGCCATATCCCACCACATATCGAGTAAATAACAAATGTTTTATCTATAGTATAATAGCCGTTGCTTTATAGGGAAACGTTCAATATTCATTGATCCAGGAGTCAAGGTTGAAATTTATAGAATCTTTTCTTGAAAATAATTTTATACAGGTTTTCTTTTTAAATCTTATTCAATTTAGTATGGAACATCAACATCCTGATTATTAATAATAAATAATAAACTTTTCCTTACACCGGATGGTGTGTAGGGCAGTGTTTTTGCTGTTTCCGTAACAAACTGTTTTTTAGGGAGCGGGGTTGTTAGCCCTGAGCCCAATCCCCAAACCTAAAGGAAGGTGATTTTCTAAGCGTGACTTAGACGTAACACACGGCCGGAAGTACCCAGTGAGGATCGAATTCAATACTCACTTATAATGATTCTAGTGAGACGAGCTTGCTAACCATTACACCATCCTGATTATTATTTTCTCTTTATGCAACTTGTACTATCCAATTTAGCTGTTGCTGCTGTTGAATGTCCTCAAATGAAATGGTTTCTCTCATACAGTAGAGTTCTTTGTTTGTGATTATGTTGCAACAGTCTCTGAGTTTTAAAAAAATACCATCCTCTCTCAGCCCTACATGTTGCATTTACTCGAAGCTATTTTAATAAATTAACTGATAGTAAAATATTTCTATTTCAGTTGGGATCTGACGAGGTTATTTAAGAACATAATTTTGGTTTTGTAGCAATTTGCGGTATTGGGAAAAACTTCCCATAACTCGGCCTAAAACATTATATAAAGCGATCACATATATAGGGACACAGACGACAGCATCAATGAAAAAAAAGAAGTAAAACAAAGCAAAACAAAACAAAACAATTGTATGGTGTGTAAAACTATTCTTTCAAATCTCCTTGACTCCCATCCGTCTTCTCCCTTTACACGTTCCTCTCACGCAGTTCTCTTCACACCAATGTTCCCGTCCATCTACACATTCTTCGACACCTACTGTGACCTGTTCACTCTTTCTCTACCTTATTATGTAAACCCTGTGCACCTGTGGCAGTACTGCCTTGCTTGGAGTGAGACGATTATATATAAAAAAAATTGGGAATATACAAATTATCAGTGTTTGTTTTTCACTATATATCATCTAAAGGACGTGAAGACACTTTATTATACCATTTTATTTGTTTCCAATTTCAAGCAAAACTCAGTTCCGTTTTATATAGGTACCTCCATTCATTCTCGATACATAACTTTTACATTGAATTTTTTAAAATAAAAAAAGTTTTCTTGAAACTTGAATTTTATCTTTTATTGAAATTTAAATGATCAAATTTGATATTTTCAGTAAGCAAAATACTCTGGTGTATTTCAAACAAATTATATTGATTGAAATCTAATATTTTTTAATTTAAAAAAAATTCTTTTTTTCCAGCCTTTTTGAGCAATAGACATATTAGTAAACAAAAGTTAATTCTCTGTTTAAAAATCTTGCAAAAATTTAATATATATTCATGACACATTATTTTTGAAAAATTAGCAAATTCAAGGATAAATTAATCTGATTTATACAAGTATTACTTATTTATATCATGTCATTTATAATAAGACTATTTCTTAATCACGAAGTGTTAATCTTTCTGACCTTTGAAGTGAGTGGTTGATGTATTATGACAGCTGGATGTTGTGATAAGTTATATATGGTTGACCAGATAATTGTCTAAATTTTTCCTGTAAGGGGAAGAAACTGTGAAACACATAAACTTTTAATGTAACACAGAAGATACCATACTCAAAAGAAACTTCAAATACAGAAAAATATTATTTTAAAGTTATAGTTTTCAATTTTTGATTTGTAAATATGGTCTTCACTTTATAACTTCATAACAAGGTTTTGCAGAATTAAAAAAATTGAAATTATATAAGATATTAAAATTTATTATTCAGCGAATTTTTTTCTTCAAACTATAATAACTTTATATATATATATATATATATATATATATATATATATATATATATATATATAAGCAATTATAAGCTTATCTAATTAAATAATACCATAGTTTTATTGCATTTTTGTTTTACTATTCGGAACAGATTTTCCGAAAAAAGGTCAACTGTTTGAATAAATAATAGATGATTTACATCCCCTAAGGAGTCCTGCATTTAACTAATGAAACAAATTTTCGATACAAAATTTCATTTCTTAGAATTTCATCAATTTACGTGGAGGTGGGGTTATGTTGTAGAAAAATATTTTTACAAAGATTTTCTAAAAATAATAATTTCAAAAATATTTTCATTTATTTGTGAATAAGTGCTGAAAGGTTCATTAAAATTTGACAATTATTTGATTTTTGCAAGAATTTCCAAATTAATGTGTTTTTCAAGGAAAAAATGATTTACGTAATATTATATCGTTCATTATAAACTCTGATAAGAATTTGGTTACCTGCTGACGAAAAGTAAGACAAGATATTTTACTAAGAGTCTGAACGTGTTAGAAAGAATTAAAAAGTTTTAAAAATAATTAAAAATACTTTGATTTTTTCTCTTAATAATAAAAATCTTTTTTAATAACAAAACTTCATTTTTGTTAAGTTTGGGGTCTTTTTTCTTTTTACTACACCAATTCTGTTACCGAATTATTTGAGGTTCTTAGTTATTATTGCTTCCCTGATAGCTTCAACCTTCAAAGGTTTAAATGCAAAGTCAAGTGACATCTTCTCTCTTCTTGATTCCCATCACTCTCTTATTCATCCTTCGACATCCTTTTTTTGTTTTTAATTCTTTTCTTACGCTGTAACCTTCTACGCACAAGTGACGGTTCTTTCAATCATATATTTTCCAGAATTTCTATCCTTAGAAAACGGAGTATTTCAGGAAGTTTGTACGACCTTCAAATTTAAATAAAGTTTTTTTTTTTTTTTTACTTTACTTCCATGAAGGTTAGCCAGATGATGATATTCGCCCGATTCCAAATAATATTAATAAAGATTTTATAAAACTACAGACAGAAAATAAAATATTTGTTCATTATTTTTACTCAATAATAATACATTGATTATTTATTCTGTTGGGATGAGGAATTGAAAAAGAAACGAGTTTATTTTATTTTATATTAAAAGAGTAATAAAGTCGCTTCATTCTGGAGAATACCCGTTTTCAAGTTGAAAACTCTACACAATAAACTAGAATAGAAAGGCTTTCACTATTCAGCGCATGCGCAAGCAGTGTGACATTCCGATGTCTCATTCCTTGCTACACTGATTTCCTGGTGAACGCTTTCCAATAAGTTTTAGACATTAAAAGAATGACTGTAAGAATTCATAAAATAAAAAAAATAAAAAGAACTCGAATCGTTCTTTTATCACAAAAGACAGTTTAATGGGAAGTTGATAAAGAGTTGTAAAAAGACAAGTAAAAATCATGGTGAATAATGAAGGTCGAAAATTGAACAAAATATTTTTATAAAAATATCGCTGGACTTTTTGTATTAATAAAAGAGAATATTCTGATTAATTCTTTTGTGTCCTTGTACCCCCCCCCCCCCCCCACACATATATATATATATATATATATATATATATATATATATTTTTAATCATTTCACCCCGTGCAAGGCAGAAATGCCACTGATGTGCAGGGGGCTACATAAATGTAAAATGATTAATTAGAAAAGAGTGAGGAGTACAAACTAGTTAGAAAGGAACAATAGAAAGCTGAGAAAACAGGTGCGATGACAGATACATAGGTGGAGAGAAAGGGCAGGTTAAACAGCGGTGGGGAGAGAGCTAGAGTCCAGTGGTTAGTAAATGAGTATTGACTTTGCATTTAAATTTCTGGAGGTCGTAGCCGTCAGGTAAGCAAGAATACGGGAGTGAGTTCCACAGGCGGGAAGTGCGAGAGAAGAAGCTGCAGGAGTAGAATTGTCGTCTGCGTTTGGCTAACCTGACTGTGAATATATAGAATGATATAATTTAATATAATATAATCATATGTTTATGTCAATTTTACATTGCGACGTGGAAATTTCTGTTTCGAGATTAATTCTCATCATCAGGCAATGTTGGTGTAGTTGTTGTGCAGATGATTTACATTTAAATGACAAATACTTTCGGCTTACTGTGAATGTATGTGGGTGTTTTTGTGTGCGTGTGTGTGTGGCTAATCAGAATGGAGATTCACTTTGGGGTTTGACCCCGGAGAATTTCTGTGCTAATCAATTGTTTTCCTCCTCTTTTTTCTTCTTTCTTTGGCCCTATTCTTCCCTTGTCTATTTTCCCTCGCATTCATCTGATCTTATCATTTTCCCTTCAGTTTTATTACATTTTATGTGATATTCTTTTTTAGTAGTAGTATCAATCTTCTTAAGTTTATTTGTTAAATAAAAGATTTTTTCCAAAAAACCCCGAATTATGGAGAAAACAGATTTCGGAATCTCATCTATTAATTTGCTGTAAATGAAAACTAACTTATTCTATTCTTGGCTTTATTTTTATTTTTATTTTTGCCTAATTCGTCAGTTAGCATGTTATTTAATTTAGGTTTTATTCATTTTCTAATGTGAATAATTTACAATGTCTACATATGACATTAATTTCGTTGCGTTTGTTTAATAAATTTTTATTTTTAAGGGATCTAATAATAAATAGTTTTTCATATAAGCATAATGAATATGGTTCATTTAAGGACTTACATGTTTTTCCTTCTTTTAGGATTTTCCACTTTATTTTGGGTGTTTTTTTTTTTTTGTTTCCTTTAGGTACTAATGATATCTCGATAGTGATGTTCTATTTCTGTATTTGCTATTATTAAATGAAGAGGTAAGCTAGTACATTCTCTGCTTTAGAGTGTTTTTAGTACTCCCTATATAGACTTTTATATTGTTTGGATTTTCCTTCGTCCATATTTTACATTGATAGATTATCGATTCCGTCAAACACCTATTTTCTAGCGGACAGTTTATGGGGTTTTTACAATTACATTTTTTCCTGTCTAAATTGTTATTTTCTGTTGCCTGGTTATTTTTACTGGTTTTGCTGTATTTTTTAAAAATATTATAATTGTGGTTTTTTTATAAATTTTTCTAGCTTATTCATACAGCTGAAACTTAATTTTATAGTGTTTTTATTAAATATTTTACTTAGTGGATTTTTCCCCGGGAAGTGTTTCCTAATTAATTCGAGGAATTTTCTTCCCAACCTACCATTTTTCATCTGGTTGTAGGGAGGTGTGTACCGGATGATTTTTCTATTTCTATTTTTTCTTCTAGAGTTGCTTTTTTTGTTTACATATTTAATATTTGGTTTTATGTATCCACTATTTTTCAATGCAGTATTATAAAAATCGCTATGTTTATTGAACACTTCCTCATTAGCCGAGTTTCTACTAATTCTGTATTCTATTGATGAGGTATATGCTTGATGATAGAAGGAGGGTGGTTAGATTTTGGGTGGAGTATAAAGGGTTCGTGTTTGGTGTTTTGCATGGTTGGTGTATATTTTTCTCTAGATCCAAATTTACATAGTAGAAAGGAGTAAAGCGTGGCGAATTTCAGAGCCGTAACAAATAGTTCCTTTGATATCGATGGATAGTATTCTTCGATATCAAATTGGATAAAAGAGAAATTACTCTTTTCTTTTATATTATAGAACCACCCTGTTACGTCTGTAGTGGATTTCCATATTTTCAATTCCAGCGAATCCTTTATTTGTTCGTTGATTCTTTCTAGAATCCTCTTGCTAAATTTTCCTATTTCTGGTCTGGTTGGATTTATCATCCTAGTGGTGGGATTCATATTAAAGTTTTCTTTATGGTCTTTTATTGTTATATAGCACTCCCTTGTGTTAAGTTTTGCTTCTCTGTCGCTAATTTTTAATCTATCCGTGATTTTTTTGCTATCTCTATTAATTTTATCTACTAAGTCCACTTTATTCTTATCAACTTTTTTATAGTTCTTTGTTAGGTTTTTCATGATTAGCATGTTGTATTTTTCCGGCGTTATTTTATAGAAATTAGCCGTTTTATCTGCTTTCATGAACACTTTGTCTGATGTTTTTATATCATTCACTACTTTTCCAAGATATTTTTGGAAATCGTTTTTCCTCTTTTGAAATATTGTGCTACTTATTATATCCAGTAAGTCATTTTCGAAGGCGCATAACTTTTCAATGCATGGAGCTGTTCTCTTGCTTTTAAACCCATATGTATCATGTTCTTTTGGTTTTTCTTCTTTGTGTAAGAAGAAATGCGCCTTCCATCTCATCCGCCAGATTAAATCCTCTATTTTATTCAAAAGTTTCATGAAATATTCCCCTTTGTTCGTGTTGGGTATATTTTTCAATGAGATTCCGAAATCTGTTTTCTCCATATTTTTTTTTCTTTTTGTGTCGAAAAACTTGAAAATAAAACAAACGTGTACATATGTACAAATGATATACATATATATATATATATATATATATATATATATTGGTATATACATGTGTGTGTATATGTAGAGGGAGTAAGAGATAGATAGATAGATCTGAGCATACCGCAACAGATACGAATATATATATATATATATATATATATATATATATATAAATTAAAATAAATTTTAAAAATTCAAAAATGCTGAGTGAACATTTCGACAGCTATTGCTTTTTAGTTTTTCTTTCGTGCCAACGTCCAAAGAGTCTGAGCTGATTAGTTTTAAAGCTTTCATTACACCCGAGCAACGCCGGGTTATACTGCTAGTCAATGTTAGAAAGCCCAATAATAATTAATGTCCTTGAAAAACCTATTTTCTGGAAAAAATTGTTTTAAGAGAAATATTTTATAAATTTCATCCATCTGTAGTATAATCCACTCGGTGAATAAATACCGAATGTTTCCTTATAAGGTAACTGCTATTATTACAATTACCATTACCATATCCTGTTGATGGAGTACTGCTGCCATTTATGGTCAGGTGCCCCTGCCGTTCTCCTCAGTGTTCTTGACAAGCTCCAAAGGAGAGTCTGTAATGTGATAGGTACTGATCTGGCGACTCGTCTGCAGCCACTTTCCCATCGTCGAAATGTGGCCTCCCTCTGTCTCTTCTATAAATACTTTCATGGCTTCTGCTCGGATGAGCTTAAGTCACTGATGCCTCCTCAACAGGTGTTTACCCGTGCAACCAGACTGGCAACTGGGTCCCACCCATTCACAGCCAGGTTAGCCAAACGCAGACGACAATTCTACTCCTGCAGCTTCCTCTCTCGCACTTCCCGCCTGTGGAACTCACTCCCGTATTCTTGCTTTCCTGACGGCTACGACCTCCAGAAATTTAAAAGCAAAGTTAATACTCACCTACTAACCACTGGACTCTAGCTCTCTCCCCTCCCCTGTATAATCTTCACGTTCTCTCCGCCCATGTATCTGTCATTGCACCTGCTTTCTCAGCTTTCTATTGTTCCTTTCTAACTAGCTTGTACTCCTCACTCTTTTCTAATTAATCTTTCTACATTTATGTAACCCCCTGCACATCAGTAGCGTTTCTGCCTTGCTGGGGTGAAATGATTAAAAAAAAAAAAAAATAATATAAGACAGATTGTACTGTGAAGGCTTTCGGGTCTAATCTGTTACAAACCACCAAGATTAATTGTCTCAATATGCTAAAGACCAAAAATTGAAACTTGCTTTCTAATTTTATGTTTAATTTCATGCCTTTTAAAAATGAATTAGTGCGAAGCGAATGTAAATTTCATTCGAAAATTGAACTCGAAGCGCCAATTCGATTATTTGGACTGCTAGCCACTCACATTTCCGAGAACTCTTTGCTAATGACAAATCACGGGAAGTTTATAAAAATGAAATAAAACTGAATAATATATCGCTACATGTTTGCCGAAATGATCAGTCGAGACATGAAAAGGAACGCAACTCAAACGCATATAATATCGGTTGATCGTTGCCCCTGCTTCCCCTCCTAATCGATGTGAGCGACAATGATGCAAGACTTTTTCACCCTGCGACATTCATGTATTAATCTTCATCAATATCTAATCAATATATTTCATTTCTAACGACTGGAAAGAAATCGATTAATGGATGGTAAACTTTAGACCTCAAGTCTATATTTATAACGTTTGAGCTAGCCCTATCTTCATTATATGAATTATTCATATTTCCTTGTCGATTTAATATTTTTTTTGTGCCTGTGTTGGACAAAAGCATTTCCTGTAGCATTTGACAACTGATATTGCAACAGTCATCGCTCTGCGGGTTACGAAGACTTGTTATTACAAATGTTATTTCTATGGAATGAGGCTAAAAAATTCCCAGACAATGGATGTCTTGCAAATCGCCTTTGTGAAGTCATGAACTTAACAGTTAATCTTCGGCGAGCAAAGCTGTGTACACAGATCGTGGAAAGAGGCTTTTGTAGCGGCTGGGTATTATAGAATTGAGTTTTCTAAAGTTACTTCGATAAATGTATGCACCAAATGTCTCTCCTTAGAATGGAGACAACGTGCTAAGAAGACAGTATATTTGCAAAATAATGAACGTGACAAGTTAAACTGTTAAGCAGAGTTGTTTTTTAATTTGACATTTGACATTTGTAGCTTGACTTCACGCACATACTTTTAAAAGAAAATGTTATCAGTTCTAAAACTTTGATAAAGTGACAAAAACTGTAAGATTCTAAGAATGAAATTCACACAATACAAGGCTCGAGAGCCACTCAAAATAGAGAGGTTAATGCTAGGACAGTAATGAAGAATGTAGTGTGCAATAGTGATTAAAGGTAGGTAGGAAAAGTAAGAGGAAATGGAAAGTCTTATTCTTAATTTTGTAGAGGTTAAGAGTCTAGCGTTTGGGAAGCACCTGTGTGAGAGTTTGCTTCATTAAGAAGATAACTGCTCTTATTGCAATTACTATTACCATGTCCTGTCGAAGCAGGTCATTAAAAGCTGTCGATATTAAAAATTATATGTTTCGAGGCAATATACTACAGGTGGTAACCGCGCATAAGCAGGACGGATGACTAAAAATGATTCAGTACTGGAAGAGATAGCTGCATACAGGTAAATTGTCTCGACCATAAAGAAGTGAAACCAGTAATAATTTGTTCATATCATAAGAGACCAGAACTTCTGCATCCCAGAATGGAGCATTAATGGCAGGAGCTTGAGGAAAAACACAATGCGATTTTGGACGAATGATAGCAGGAAATAGAAGAGAAACAAAAATGCGATTTAGGACAGATGATGGCAGGAGATTGAGGAGAAACCCAATGCGATTTTGGACAGATGATGGCAGGAGATTGAGGAGAAACCCAATGTAATTTTGGACGTATGATTGCAGGAGATTGAGGAGAAACCCAATGCAATTTGGGACGGATGATGGTATGAGATTGAGGAGAAACCCAATGCGATTTTGGACGTATGATTGCAGGAGATTGAGGAGAAACCCAATGCGATTTGGGACGGATGATGGTAGGAGATTGAGGAGAAACCCAATGCGATTTTGGACAGATGATTGCAGAAGATTGAGGAGAAACCCAAATGCGATTTTGAACGGATGATGGCAGGAGATTGAGGAGAAACCCAATGTAATTTTGGACAGATGATAGCAGGAGATTGAGGAGAAACCCAATGCAATTTGGGACGGATGATGGTAGGAGATTGAGGAGAAATCCAATGCGATTTTGGACAGATGATTGCAGAAGATTGAAGAGAAACCCAAATGCGATTTGAACGTGAGTATCACATTTTAAAAGCCTTCTTTCTTCTTTATGTACCCTAGAAATTTTAATTGTATCATCCTGATGTTAAGTAAGAGTTTCCTTATTATTTCCATTCTCACTAAAAAATTTCCTTTGCTCTCAAATTCGGTCAATGGCATCCTCAGTGCTCTTCTGTAGAACACATTTCTGTTGCTTGAAGACTCTTCTTCATCAGTTCGATGATTATCTTGCATTCTTTGACAGATAAGAACACAGATACCGCGTAACATACGAGGACTCTTTTCTTTGTTTCTGATGCTTCAAGTCTTCTCTGCATCTGTTTGAAATTTTTATAATATTCACTGCCATATATAAGAACATCTATTAACTATCAGATCAACATTCATTTCTTTGTTTCTTTTGTTTAAACTCTTTTTTTCTTCTGTGCGGAAATAGTCCAGCGTACACTGCCATATAAGAACACATATATCACGTCATATATCAATACACTTTGCTTCTAACTAGGATATAGTGCGTCCATCTCAAGTGACAACCCAAAATGTCCTAAGTTAATTGTTGACCTTCTAAAGCGTTTTTTTTAGTTTGTTTTGCACTCTACATAATGCGGGCGTTTTGTATTTCATTTGGAGGTAAGTGAGGTGTTTAATTTTTTGGGCTTTCTTAATTTTTTTTCTTTGTCCGTTTTTTTTTTTTTGTCTAATGAGTTAGGTCTTCTGGCAAGTTGACTGTTAGCCACACTATCGTAGATTTTCTTTTGGGCACTTCGGCGTAGTGCAATGGTTAGCAAGCTTGTCTTGCTAGAACCTATTACAAGTCAGTTAGTTCCCCACTAGGTACCGCATACTTTTGGCCTTGTGCCACATCTAAGTGGTGTTTAGAAAATAGTTGGTTGGTTTTGTTTTTATGGTATATCAACCTCGGCTGGTTATTTATTGTCAACTAAATTTTATTTATTTATTGCTGGTAATACCTTTTTCTTTCAACAATTTATGGTTGTTTTTATATAAGTTTTGTGTCTAGTAATACTTTTGTTTTCTTTTCGAGTATCAAGATTCATTGGGATTTATTTTTAAGGGCAGGGTCCCCAAGTACTACCCTAGTTATTTAACCCATAAATGGAGAGAAGGGACGGATTAATACCTTTTCCAATGGGACCAATGCTTAAGTGAATGCAAGATTTCAACTGGAATTCGAACTCGGCTCACCGATTTCTCTTTCTGATCCGATATCCACTGCACCACAACGCACATCCGTCACTAAACGCTTACAGCACTTGCTATTCCCAAGCGATCACCCGTCTAAGTACTGACCAGGCTCAACGTTGCTTAACTTCGAGGACTTAAAAAATAGATTTTCTTTAATATCTACATATATATGATTAAGTAAAGAAAAAAAGAGCAAATAGTAAGTATATCACAAAACTTTCACACACACACACACACACACACACACATATATATATATATATATATATATATATATATATTTATATCCCGCTACAACGAGAGAATGCCGCGAACGAAAGGCAAAACGTTAGAGCATCTCTTGAATCAACGTAAACATCTAAAAGAAGAATTCCTCAAATTAAATGAAAAAGTGAACATACTCTTAAGTAGCCCCATGCGCATCAGTGGCGTCACCGCCTTGCTTGGGGTGATATGATTAAAAAAAAAATTAAATTACTTCAAAAACCAAGAAAACAAAGAACAAATACGAAAAACAGAAGAAACTAGTGGAATATTAAAAAACACGATGTGAACAATTTAACGAGATTACCAACTCATACATACAGGATAAAGCACTTAAAATAAAGAAACAAAACCTCAAAATGTGTGGCAATTAATGAACGAAAGAAAATTAGCATTTTACAATGGTATAAAAAACAAACTGCCGCCATATGCAGAACATTTAAAGAAAGGGAGAACCCCTTCATACAAAAAGACTTTCAAGAGATAATAACGGCCCACGATACTGAGGAGCAAAAACAAATTAAAATGACCCTCAACCGAACCAAAATACAGGCTAACATTGACATGCAAGAGATCAAAGCAATAAATTATTCAAAATATACACGAAAATAGACAGCACACTCCTAACAAAAATAAAAGACACATGCCCTAAACAAACAAAAAATTCTTATCAGAATTTTGGGAATCTAAATGCAAGAAGGAAGAAGAAAGATTCCGGGAAATTCTAGAAAAGAAAATAACATGGATGAAAAAAACTACCAAATTAAGAGGAATCGGACAATAAGAAAACCAAACAAGTCCTTATTATGAAACGAAACCCTGGACAAAACACATACCCAGGAAACCAATATGAAAAACAAAATAGTGGTAAGCATTTCAGAGTATTTCACTCACAAACACATCCACACATCAGGTACATACCGAACTACTTACTTGCGGACCCACACAACAAACAACTATTTCATAATAATAATTTGAAAATTCAGGCACCTACACAATCACCCATAAAATATAATCACCAAAACATACCTGGCACCCACTAACGAGCCCACATAACGAGCCACTATTTCATAATACAAACAGACACAGCTACAAAACATTCCCCACAACCCAAAATAGATGAGACTACGACTACAAATTCCACTATCGAAATATACTAACTCACCCAAGATCACCCAGATATGCCAACATTTCTAAACATATAAATAGAGACACCTCACCAACTAGAAAACTTTTTTAGAACATCCGATCCAAAGGAAAAAAACAATTTAAAAACTGCAAAACCCATTATTATTAATCTTTCCTCATATCCTTTGAAAGTAGAGGAAATAGACCTTCTAAAGTTAAGTCTAAAATTCTGTCCCACCTCAATATGTAACATTAAAGACATAAAAATATCTTAGAGAATTCGAACGGAAATACTTATTGAAACACTAGCAGTATAGGCCGGCGTTGCTCGGGTGTAATGAAAGCTTTAAAACTAATCCATGGTTCTGGAGCTCAGACTCTTTGGACGTTGGCACGAAAGACTAAAAAGCAATAGTTGTTTCCAGTTAAAGCGAAACCGTAGATTTAAAGAAAAATGAATGGATGTAAGTCAATTTTGATTTCCTCGTATAGATATCAAATAAGTTTTTATCGTCGTAAACTGAATTTTGAAGACTAAATAAATCCTCTGAGTAAATGGTATCATGGCTGAGACTAAGAACTACAATTATACCTACTTAGAGACAAACCCAAATCAAAAAATAAATTAAAGGGCTGAAAAAAATACAGCCATACAGGCAGATAAACAAACACACACACAAACATCTTGTTTTATATATATATATATATATATATATTATCGATTTTCTGCATTAATGTAAGAACTGCAACCTTGAAACATCTGAATATCGTTTCTTATGTCTTTGTCTATGAGTGTATCAAATTTGATTAAAATCGGACCATTCCTTCTATAACCCGATTTTTTCGATTATCGATTTTCGATATGTATCGGGAGTACCTCGACACAAAACCTAGCTAATAATACTCGCAGACGCTTATAGTACAACTGTGTAAATTTTCAAGAAAATCTGTTCAGTCGTTTCGGAGTCTATAGGTAACGGACACACACACACACAGACACACACACCGAGACAAACTTCCATTTATAAATAAATTTAGATTAGATGACACAAGAACAATACTACTGATAGCTCAATAGTAAAAAATATATCTAAATATTTCCCAAATAAGAACAACAAATTAAATAAAATTACCATATTATATAAAAATATCTGGGACAAAGACTTTCAAAACTATCACAATCCCTATAACAATCCCATAACAATCCCTATAACAATCCCTATAACAATCCCATAACAATCCCATAACAATCCCTATAACAATCCCTATAACAATCCCATAACAATCCCTATAACAATCCCTATAACAATCCCATAACAATCCCTATAACAATCCCTATAACAATCCCATACACAAACAAGCAAACAAACAAACAAAATTAGTATTAGAAAACATCCATGAGAACAATGACATAAAAATAAAGGAAGCAGCCAAAGGTAGTGGGGAAGACATAAAACAGAACTCACCAAATCATGGAGAAAATATCTAAATGATTGTTTTATCTTTTGGAGATCAACATAGGGAGACATGAATAAACTACACAATTTACTTCAAAACTTGCACCCCAAAATTAAGTTCACGCTAGAATATAGCTATAATGAATTGCCATTCCTAGACATACTCATAAAAAACGATTATATCATCACAGACATTTTCCATAAACCCACAGACACCCAACAATACCTCGATTTCAAGAGTCACCGCCCTAACAGTTGTCTAAAATCCATCCCCTACTTTCTAGGGCAACGAATTTGCACAATAGTAGCTGACGAAACCCTAGAAAAACTACAAAAACCCTACAAATAAGAGGATGCCCCACTCCATTAATAAACAAGAGTTTCCAACTGGCAGAAGAAATAACATTAGAATCTCTTCAGATAAAAAAAAACATGAAAAAAAAAAAGAAAACAATCTAGCATACATCTCTATACACAACAAAAGCAACTCAGAATTATTTACAAAGATCAAAAACACATCGAATTAATCAACAAAAATGATAAAATAAAGGAAAACTTAAAGAAAAGTAAAATAATTAAAAGTAAACGCAATCACAAAATTAAAAAAAAAATCCCAACCTCATCAAAATTCGAGCAATACACAACACATGGATCACAAAATGCAACAAGAAATGTTGGGTATGCAACATAAAAATAGAAGAAAAACACTTCAAGTTCGAAAACACATCTACATTCAAAATAAAAACAAATCTGAGCTGCAATTCTAAAAATGAAATTTATGCTCTAAAATGCGATGAATGAGCAAAAAATATACCTGGGGAGACACAAGGCCCGAATAAAAGAGTAACCCTTCACAGAAGTAACATTAAACAAGCCAATAACAGAGAATTGTACGTTTTTCAACAATGTAGTGGAGTTAAATTCAGAGTAATGCCCATCTACTAAAATGCAGATTGTGATGCAGGAAGAAATATTTATAAAAAAAATACAATCCTTCCCTTCACAAAACAACATGAAAAATCTAACACACACACACACACACACACACACACACACACACACACACACACTAATTTCAAACGCGATCAAAAAACAATAAACACTAAATTCAAATAGTATTCCAAAAATAATAAAAAGAACTAGATGACCCGTACACTAGAATTGAATCAAAATCAATTTTGAAGTATAAAGACGAAATCAAATTTTGCAAGTTAGTGTAAAAAAAAAAAAAATTATAGCCAACAAAAGGTGTCGGGAAAGATTTAACGTGCGAGTGTGAAAAAAAACAAACAAACAAAAAAAAACAAATACGCACGCATATGAACTTTCTGGCCTGCTCACCACATATCTCTTTATACACGATATTTTAGCCATTAGAAAAAAAAAAAAGATTTCGATGTGAAATCACAAGTTTATTCATCTGAAGAGAGTCAACTTTAGACCCGAAACACGTGTAGCAACACAAATACCATTGTGGACACTTAATATATCATACAAAAAGCAAATAATGTTAATAATAATAAAATCAACACATCTACACTTTAAAGAAAACTTTCACGGATGTTTTTTTTTTATTACTGGCGCCATCTATATGTCAGGCCGAGGACTTATTGAATGATGTGTTAGTGTTAAGTTCATTTTTGCATAATTTAGACAATAATTTAGCCATTGCACTGCTCTCTCTCTCTCTCTCTCTCTCTCTCTCTCTCTCTCATATATATATAGTGTCGTTGGGACGTGTAATTGCTTTGTCTTGGTAATTGAAACATAGAGCATTGTTTATTACTGTAAGTGTCTATATTTTTGGTCTTTTCTTATTTATATTTCCTTTTCCTTTTTCTTCTATCGATTCTTGTTTAAATAATAGTTGTTTTTTGCTTTTTATTGGCTTTGTTCACTTGACATTCTTTGTTTTGGTTTTACTGTTTTCTTTGCGGTTATAATGTTTAGCTGTGATAATATTTAGCGTCAAACGTCTTTTGTTTCAGTAGTTTTTACAGATGAATGTTATTTTTGGCATTTTTTTAATCTTAAAATCGCCGATATCTGTGTAAAAATAGAGGGTTGATAGGTTTGATGCAAAGCATTTATCGCTTATATATATAAGCACAAACAGTCTTCACTTTAACTGAGCAGGTTCTTGAGGTAGCTGTCAGAGAAACAAATATACGGAAGGGAAGTCCACAGGCGGGAAGTGCGATCAAAGAAGCTGAGGAGTAGAAGTTGCGGTTACACTTGATTGGTTTCACTGTAAAAGGGTGGGACCTAGCCGCCAGTCTAGTAGCTCGAGCAAATTCATGCAGCAGGGGCACCAGGGAGCTAAGCTCATCGGAGCAGAAGCAGGGAAAATATTTGTAAAAGAGACAGAGGGAAGCCACATTACGTCGGTGGGAAAGTGACTGAAGCTACGAGGTCAGGATCAATTACATTGCAAATTCTTCGTTGGATTTTGTCAAGAACCTCGAAATGAATAGAAGGGGCACCCGACCAGATGCGACAGCAGTATTCAATGTACGGGAAGATGGTAGATTTTGTTGTGGATTCCGGGTGAGAAACCGCACAAAATAATGAACAACAAAACAGATATGGAGATAGAAAAGTAGGTTATATTGAACGTAATATACAAACTTGAACACAGGTTAGTAAATCCAGGAATACTATTGGTAAGAAATAAATATATAGAAGTCTTTAAGTGAAGTCGTTGAAAATAGTATATCCGTGTATATTATTCTATCTGAGTGGAGATCAGAGCTAGTCTAACTTCTGATGCGGTAGTCTCTGGGTAAGTTCGGTAACTTACGTATCATTTCCGGTACTCTCCGATAACTGTGACGGATCTCTACGAATACACTCTCTACTCTCAACTCTCTGGCAACAACAGCTGTTCTCTCTATAGCAGGAGTATATGTATACGCAGTCGAGTCTATTATCATATACAAAGGGGAGATCTAACAAAAGATTTATATATATATATGTAAGATAGCTTAAGACGAGAAAAACTTCCTGCCCCTACAAAGGGGAGCAACCTTTCGAGGAGCAGATTTAGCTATGGATTCAATGTAGTCATTCCACTTGAGGTCGGCTGATAGATTTAGACCGAGGAAGAGCAGTGTTTTGCTCTCAGGGAGACTAGCCTGGTCTATTCTGATGGGGTTGTAGGAGCGGTTGTCTATGGTGGTTAAAGGATAGCAGCTTCGTTTTGGAAGCATTAGAATTTACGAGCCATTTCTTTCCCCAATCCACCACAGATTGGATGTTCTTTTCAAGATCGGCAGCGAAGTTTGATTTGTCAGCCTCGGCAGATTTCTTTTCGAGGCGAGAGTAAATGGTTGTGTCGTCAGTATAAAAGCCTATTTGGGATCTGATTACATCAGGGAGATCACTGATCAATATGAGAAAAAGCGTAGGACCTAGAATAGAGCACTGACGAACACCCACGTTCGTATGATAGTATCTGGAATCATGCTCATTTAATACTACCTTCATTATGCGATTTGAAAGGAAAGATTGGATTAGGTCCAGTTATACCATAGCCATGTAGCATGCGTAGAAGGCCAGCATGCCAGTATGACAGACTCTGTCAAATGCTTTAGAGATATATAGTGTAATAGCTCGAGCTTCACCGTTCTTATCGAGAGCCTGGTATATATACTGTGATGGTCGTTAACATATCAACAGTAGACCTGGTAAAACGGAAACCATACTGTTTATCAGAGAGGAGGCCTTGGGCTGCGAGATGTTGAACCACTTCTGCATTAATAATATCCTTGAGCACTTTGCCAAAAATCAGTAGGATGCAGATAGGATGATAATTAAAGGGGCCTGAGGAATTTCCATCGTTCTTAAATATAGGAACCACAGTGGAGGACTTCCACCACCAGGAAAACAAGAAGCAGAAGGCAGTTGTTGTAGAGATTGGAGCGGACAGAGGAGAGTTCAGGGGCACATTTCTTCAGGGCAATGATTGGGATTATATGAACGTCACTTAGTTAAGCCTCAGTTCTAGGTGAAAAATCAGGGATACCCCAGACGAAAAAAATTTGGGTTAGTTAAGAATCTGCGAACAAAGCTTTCAGCCTTGTTCGCTGAAGATATGAGAACCTCAAATTCATTAATTAAAGTGGGGGTTTGAGGGCTTGCTGTTATTTAACACATTTTTACAGAGCCACCATTATGGTCAGACGCGTGTCTTCAATAAAACTGGAAGAAGTGATTACTGTGGGCAATAGCAGGCGAGCAAGCAGGGGAGAACCAGGGAGATGAATGAGGTTTAAGTCGTATATTCCTGGCTGGGATGAAAGCATCGATGCTTTAACCCACGAAGAGACCTCATTAGTGTTACTAGAGAAACGCGTGGAGAAATCAACTACTTGCAAAAGAGATTGATTGATTGATTGAAAAGTTTATGGTATGGACACCAGCAAGATCTGGGTCACAGTTCTCTAGCCACTTGATCTGGTGGGCATTGAAGCCTCCAAAAACAAATATATGAGCGAATGGATGAGAGGAAATGGCCTTATCTATATGTTTAGAGATGATATCATGTGCGGATCAGTCAGGAGATAAAGGGCAACGGTAGAGAAAGAAAAGATAGCTAACTGAGCTTAGCAGAAAGAGACAGAGATGAATGTAGGAATGATCACACACACACACACACACACACACACACACACATATATATATATATATATATATATATATATATATATATATATGTATATATATATGTGTGTGTGTGTGTGTGTGTGTGTGTATTCTAATTCGGAAGATCAGTCGATTACGCTACCTCTGTTTCAACCTCTTGATATGTGATCATTCCTACATGTATCTCTCTCTCTCTCTCTCTCTATATATATATATATATATATATATATATCCGGCGTAAGGCTGTATTTAATTTAGAAATGTAAAGAGTATTGCAGCAAAAATCCGACTAAATCAACCTTTCCACAATAACCGAACATTAAAAGATACCAACTTTTTGACATTAAATGACCCACAGAGGTTGATACGTCGTTAAACAAAACTCAAACTCAAACGCACCGAGTCCTGTAAGACAACTGAAATTAAGCAGCGTCAAGTCTGGAAAGTACGAACAGTGCTGAATAACTGTGCTACGAAGAATTTAAACCTATCTTACTATTTCTCTCTCTCTCTCTCTCTCTCTCTCTCTCTCTCTCTCTCTCTCTCTCTCTCTCTCTCTGTGTCTCTCTCTCTCTCTGGTGGCGAGTACCTGAACGCCCTGGAGCTTTTAAAATGCATAGTCATTTTTATGACTCCTAAGTGGTCCAAGAGACTAGTTCTTTTTTTTATTTTTAATCATCTCACCCCAAGCAAGGCATTCCACTGCCACTATTGCGCATGGGGCTACATAGGGGAAGGTAAAGAGAAGGAGTGGTTAGACATAGGGAATGTCAGGAGGAAGGTGACAGATGAGTAAGGATACCGAAGATGAGGATTGGGCAGATGGGAAGAGTGTTTGATAGAATGGGAGCAGGTTAGTGTGTTAGGAGGTGTGTATTGACCTTACATTTAAACTCCTGGAGATTGTAGCCGTCGGGGAAGCAATCGTTTGGAAGAGAGAATTTTCTTTGCTAATATAGTAGAGCTTATATTCTAGAACATCTTAGAAATTTGAGAGTTCGAATTCCAATGGCTGATTGATGCAGTCATAAAAATGAAACGAGCGCGTCAAAATTAACTTGAAGTGGTCTAGGCAATGAAAGCGCAGTAGATCTACCATCAAGAGTCTTCTAATGATTCATCAGGCTTTTGAGTGGAAATCGATTAATGAAACGCACATGCGCATATAAATTTTCTGATTATCGCATTGCGCATCATCTAATTGTGCTTTCGCTTAATTCGAACATACGTGATCGAAAGATTAATGAGAAAAGACGAGATAGAAATCTCGCGATTCTTGCTGTAACTTTATTGAATTCGCAATGTCATTAATTACAGTATCATGTCTGATGGCCGCCGGGTGTTTTATGTTCAACCATAACAGCTAAAATTGGTCTTTTGTGAGTACCAATTTGCAATTGATGATAAAATCCGTATTAGATTTGTTCATGCTTTTAATTCTGGTCAGCTCTACGCTTAGATATTTATAATAACAGAAACCTTTAGCAATCAGTCGCAAGATTTCGTTTCAAGATTAAAAAAAATTAAGAGAAAAACTGTCAAAACAACCTAGATTCAGACTCTGAAGAAGCCCCAAAAACATAACTACCAGAAAGTGTTAATAACAAGTAAAGTAATAAAAATGGGCTATAATTTATTATTATTAATTATATTACTATTAATTTTATTATTAAGAATATTATTATAACAATTATAATATTCTTCTTATTATCATTTCCTTTGATTACAGTACTATACACGTATCAAGACGTCCTTTTGAAACCATTCCAATCAATCCGAAGGCTCCAACTACAACTGGAATTATTAATGTCCTTTACAAAGGAGGATCTGTAACGTGGTTGATACTGACTTGGCAGGCCGGCTGCAGGCGCTCTCTCACCGGCGTGATGTGGCTTCCCTGTGCCTCTTCTACAAGTACTTTCATGGCTTCTGCTCCGATGAGCTTAGATCACTGGTGCCGCCTAAGCACGAATTTACACGATATACTAGATTAGCAACTAGGTCCCACCCTTTTACAGTTAAACAAATAAGATGTAACCGTAAATTCTACTCCAACAGCTTCTTTTCTCGCGCTTCCCGCCTGTGGAACTCCCTTCCACAAGTCTGCTTTCCCAACAGTTACAATCTCCAGGTGTTTAAATGTAGGGTCAATAGACACCTCCTATCACACTAACTCCCAACTATTCTCAGAACACTCTCATCTACCCAACCCTCATTCTCGGTATCCTTACCCGCCTATCACCCACCCTCTGACATTTCCTATATTTAATCATCTTTTCTCCACTCTACGTAGCCCCCTGCGCAGTAGTGGCAGTGACATGCCTTGCTCGGGGTGAAACGCTTATAAAAAAATAAAAAAAGTGCTACGATTGAATTTTGACAATTTTTTTAAGATCTTCAAAGATACATTATAATCTGAAAGAATTGTCATATCTATAAAAAACGCATTCAGTTTTTTTAGTCTTTGATAACAATGTCTGGACATTTTTTTTATCGTTTCACCCCATGCAAGGCGGTAACACTACTGATGCGCAGGGGGCTACTTAAGAGTAAAATATTAGATAGGGGGAGAGTAAAGAGAAATACGAACCAGTTATAGAGCGTGTCAAAGAAAGGAGAAAGAGAAGGATGGGAATACCGTTGTGATGACAGTTGCAAAGGTAGAGAGAAAGGAAAAGATATACAGGGTGGTGAAGAAAGAACTAGAGTCTAGTGGTTACGAGATGGGTATTGACATTGCATTTAAATTCCTGGATGTTGTAGCCGTCACGAAAGCAATAATATGGAAGAGAGTTCCAAAAGCGGGAAGTGCGAAAAAAGAAGCTGGAGGAGTAGAACTGTCGTCTGCATTTTGTTGATCTAACTTTGAATGGGTGGGACCTAGTTGCCATCCTGGTTGCACGAGTAAACTCCTGTGGCAGGGGCACAAGTGACTTAAGTTCGTCGGAGCAGAAGCCATGAAAATATCTATAGAACAGACAGAGGGAAGCCATATCCCGTCAGTGAGAAAGCGGCTGAAGTCGAGCCGCCAAGTCGGAACCTATGACATTACTGATTCTCCTTTGGAGCCTATCAAGAATACTGAGATGAACAGAGGGGGCGCCTGACTATATATGACAGCAAGCTTTGATTGTTCTTTTTGTGTGTAAAGTTCCAAATTTGTTCTCAATCTTTGTAACTTTGTTTCAGCTTTTAAATCCAATCAGTTAAGTGCCAAACGTGAAATACGCTTGTTAGATTATGTCTCTGGAGAGACATAACTAGGCAGAAAAATTTTCCGCAGTTGGTTGCCATTACTAACCAAGGCTATATAATCAAATCTGTCCGGCTATATATATATATGGCGGGACAATAGACAAATTTCCCAAGGGTATTTGCGCATAAGTGAATGCAACGAATTCAACTGAAATTCGAACTCGACATCCCGATTTCTCGTTTCGAGCCTATATCTAAAACACCACAACGCACTTGAACAAAATAAGATAAGCAATATTTTCCAAAATAGTTCTTGTTTAACTGCCAAATGAAAACACACATTCACTTTTTTGTGTTCATTTAACGAGAGAATAGATAAATGTTCTTTAACTAGAATTGCTCTCCAGGCTATACAAGAAATCAATTACTTTGTCATGAAAGATTTTCCAGTAGAATCCTTGATTGATTATTAATATGATTTGCCAATGGCGGTAAAGTTGAGACGTGTTGAGTCGCTGCACTCTTCCCATGGAAAACATGTTTTGGTATCAATCCAAGGCCGATAATCTATCAGTGAGAATCGCGTTCTGTGTTCTTACTAAGTCTACTGGTAAAGAAACCCCTTCCAGAACAACACGCCATAAGGCGATATTGTGTTAAAATTTTTTTGAGTTTCAGTAAGTTCTATGCAAATAATTTAGCTATAGATAATATTGGCAGCTTTCACAGAGCGGATATTTTTTTTAGAAACTGGGCGGATACTATTTAAAGTAAACATGGAATTCTTTTATTGCAAAAACCGTGGATTCTACCGCTATGCGTTTTAACATGTTCAGCGAAAACCATACTGCTATCATATATGGTCAAGTGCCCCACCTTTTCAACTCAGTGTTCCTGACAGGCTCCAAAAGGAGTATAAATGATGTGACAGGCACCGACTTGGCGGCTCGACTTCAGCCGCTTTCTCATCGACGGAATGTGGCTTCTCTCTGTCTGTTCTATAGATATTTTCATGGCTTCTGCTCCGACGAAATTAAGTCACTTGTGCCCCTGCCACAGAAGTTTACTCATGCAACCAGGATTGGCAACTGGGTCCCACCCATTCAAAGTTAGATCAACCAAATGCAGACGACAGTTCTACTCCACCAGCTTCTTTTTTCGCACTTCCGGCTTTTGGAACACTCTTCCATATTCTTGCTTTCGTGACGGCTGCAAACTCCAGGAATTTAAATGCAATGTCAATACCCATCCCTTAACTACTTGACTCTAGTTCTTTCTACATCACCCTGTATATCTTTTCCTTTCTATCTACCTTAGCAACTGTCATCACACCGGTATTCCAATCCTTCTCTTGTTTCTTTCTCTGAAACTCCCTGTAACTAGTTCGTCTTTCTCTTTACTCTTGTAGCCCGCTGCGCATCAGTGGCGTAACCGCGTTGCATGGGGTGAAACGATTAAAAAAATATGTTTCGTTGCATGCTTTTGTAAATGCGTGGCCGAGTAGTTAGACAGTTTGCTTTTGAACATGAGATCCAGGTTGGAAAATCTTCACGTTCGATTCGTTAGGAAGGTGTCATCTTGATGTTATAGGTCTGGAGGGGCTATCACAGCTCGTCGCACCTTTGGAAATAGCCGTGAACCATAACTTTTGATTAAAATTGGGTAGACGAAACTATTTGGTAGCTGTCAGTAAGTAGCCAAAGATTTGCGTATACTGACATTGTTTCAGATAATGCACTCTCTCCAAAAAACAGTATCTAAGGTCCACTCAGAATAGCTGCCCTATAAACCACAGGTGGGTTCTGTCCGTTTAGCATTAGTCAGTTAAGGGTCATACGGTATTCATGCTTGGGCTATCATGTCTCGAAATTGGTATGAATGACTTACTAGAAGTTTTTCTCTACGGTAGGTGACTATTACTTTTTAATGTAGACTGGTTGCAAACCAAGGCTAGAGAACCTAATTTGCCCTGCTATTTAACCCATAGCTGGAAGGAGAAAGAGGAATAATACTTTTCTTTAGGGTATTCGCGCTTAAATGAATGCAACGGATTTTATTGGAATTCGAACTCTGCTTAGCATAGTTGCTGCATATACCACAGTTAGGATCTTTCTGCTAAGTATAGCTGCCGTATGAACCACAAATGGGCTTTGCGAGTATTGAACAAACACAAACCTGCCTCATCAATTCTCTGTAACAGGGATTGGCTATCCGCTCTATTAGACAGGGTCATGAGTGACTAGTCACTATATTCAACAACTATTATGAACGTACATTAACCAGCCATTGACTCACCCATGTTGCATCTCCATTTACTTTCGAATTGGTTTGCTCCAATAACTAGGAAAATCCAGCTTCACGTTCATACAATAAACAAAATGGAAATTAAACTCCATGGAGAGAAATGACGACTCAAAACTTGTTTCCAGTATATTTAGTTGTCTTATTCAGGTTTTCGGTTGCTCCGTCTTGGTGGGCAAATAGGTGATACTTGGAATAGTCACTGCTAGGTCAGACTATTACATCATCTCTTACCTTCTACCAAGTCTACCTATTTGCACATGATGACATTAGTGATATAAAAGTACCTCACACAGATTAAAAACCTCAATTTAACAACTTTATTACGACCAAATGGCAAGATTTGTGGAACTCCTGCAAAAATAACAAACTACAAAATTAAACCCATCCTCAAAGAATGGATAGAAGTAAAAATTTCCAAGAGGAAAATGTAAAGAAGAGAAGAAGTAGTAATGACTAGACTTCAAATAGGTTACACCGCTGTCACCCATTCACACCTACTAAAAGGTGAGGAGGCACCAATTTGCATTCCATGTCAGGAGCTCTACACAGTGAAACATATACTAACAAGCTGCATAGATCTTGAACAAATGCGATTAAGATAATATCAAAAAAACAATCTGAGAGACATCTTCAGCAAAGCTGACCCAAATGACCTTTTAGAATTTCTAAAAGCAACAAAATTATTAACAAAATATAGTTGCAAAAGAAGATAGCATATAACCATCACACATCAAATCACAACACCTCTATTTATATCTCGACAGCAATACTCACAAAAGATCAACAAACAGTAAACAAAACTTTTTCAGCAATAAATGACCCAAAAGGGTAGATATGCTGCTAAAACAAACAACTAAACTAAACTCATATTATCTAAGTACCAAAGAGAAATGTTCATAAAAATTACTATAAAAGTATTTATATAAAGCACAATGATAATACATTACGGCAGTGGAAAAGGGACTCATAGCGAGATACCAGATTAGGACCAATAACATAGCAGATTTTTCTTTAGGTTTTCTCAAGAGTCTCTAAATATATAGCAGACAAACGAGGCTAGATGTGTCAGCACTATTCAAAGCGAGGATGAATGGTAGACATATAAATATGTAAAAATAGATTCTGGCGAGAAAAAATGTCAGGAACGAGATAGGGGACCAAGTTTTCTAACAGCAGACCTTTGAATTGATACGACATAATCTTTTCACTTCATTTCAGAGCCTTCCGTGTATTAAGGTGTTAGTGTATCACTATAATAATAATAATAATAATAATAATAATAATAATAATGGCTATATTATTTAAATGCAGCACATAAAAAAACTAGCCAAAGAACTTCAAGAAATGATTGATGATCCCACTAAAATTCCTGCAGGGATGACCAAAGGAATTACATTTCTTCTACCCAAGAATGGTGACACAAACAACCCGAAAAACTACAGACCAATTACATGTCTTCCGACAACATATAAACTATTAACATCTATTTTAACAAAACAGACATATTTATTCTTAGAAAGAAATGACATGATACCGCTTGAACAAAAAGGGTGCAAACGTGGCTGTTATGGTTGTAAAGACCAATTGCTGATTAACAAAATGATCCTGGAAAACTGCTACAGTACAAAGAAAAATCTTAGTACAGCCTGGATAGACTATCGAAAGGCATTCGATAGTGTGCCACATGACTGGATTTTAAAGACTTTAAATATATACAAGATATCGCCCGTCATCATCAATTTCATCAAACAGTGCATGTCTATATGGAAAACAACCCTTTACCTCAATCATATAAATGGAACCTATAAGTCTGATGAAATAAACATCAAAAGAGGTATATTTCAAGGTGATTCTTTATCTCCCTTACTATTCTGCATATCATTAATAGCACTAACCAGTCAACTTAATAAGACAGAATGTGGTTATAAAATAGGACAAAAGAAAATAAGCCATCTATTTTACATGGATGACTTGAAGTTATATGCTAAGAATGATAATGAGCTGGAAGGTCTTCTGCAAACTGTAAAATGCTTCAGCGAAGACATTGGAATGAAATTTAATTTGAATAAATGTGCTAAAGCTACAGTTTTACGTGGATCAATACAAGAAACATCCTCAATTAGCCTAGACCCTGCTGTAACAATAAAAGAATTGAAACCAGAAGAAGCTTATAAATACCTAGGTGTAAATGAGAGTGAAAACATTCACCATAAAAAAATGAAAGAAATAGTGCGTAAAGAGTACTATAGAAGGCTACGAATGATATTAAAAACTGAATTAAATTCACAGAACAGAGTTATGGCCATTAATAGCCTTGCAATCCCAGTTGTCCAATATAGCTTTAACATCTTAAACTGGACTCTAAACGACATCAGGCGAATGGATGCTAAAACAAGAAAGCTTCTTTCTAAGCAAAAGATGCATCATCCAAAGGCTGATGTAGACCGTCTATACATACCCCGTAAAGAAGGTGGAAGAGGTCTTATTCAGCTGGAATTGTCATACAAGACAACAACTATTGGCTTACTAACATACATAGAAACAACAAAGGATTGGATGATACAATTAGTAAGGCAACATGAAGAAAGAAAGAAAAAATATTCAATAATAAAAGAAGGCAGTAAATTCAAACAAGATTTACAGTTAGTAGATTCTGTAGAAAAGCAGAACGGAAGCCAAGAGCCGGCTATTGCGGCAAAGAATATGAAAATGAAAGCCAAAGATAAAGCTCTTGAACAGATGAAACAGCGCTGGCAAGACAAACCTCTGCATGGCCAATATCCAGTACGTGCCAATAAATCCAATGTTGACAAAGTTAATACTCATCGATGGTTACGTGCATCTGGATTAAAGTCTGAAACTGAAGGCTTTATTCTTGCAGCACAAGACCAAAGTCTTTTCACGAGAAACTTTCAGGCAAATATTATGCATAATAATATGGATCCAAAATGCAGGTTTTGTGATAAACACCAAGAAACAATAGACCACCTAATCTCAGGCTGTTCTGTGCTTGCCCCAAATGAATATAAAAATCGCCACGATAGAGTTGGGCAATATTTGCATTGGGCAATATGCAAACATTATGGAAAAGCTGTAGGCAAACACTGGTATGAACATCACCCAGCACCGGTTACAGAAATAGAAGATGTAACCATTCTATGGGATTACACCATCTACACAGACAGAAAAATTGAAGCAAACAGGCCAGACATTATTGTTAAAAACCAGAAGGAGAAAACTTGTCTATTAATTGATATGGCTTGTCCAGCGGATTGTAACATAGCAATCAAGGAATTTGAAAAACTGTCAAAATATAAAGACCTGGAAATTGAAATAGAAAAAATGTGGAAACTGAAAACAATACTCGTGCCAGTGATAGTAGGTGCACTTGGAATGATAAACAATGGAACAAAACAACACATTGAAATAATCCCTGGAAACCCCAGCTTAAGAGATATACAAAAAATTGTCTTATTAAGTACAGCCCACACACTAAAGAAAACTTTATCTATGTAATGCTGGGGATGATAGGGAAGATAGAAAAACATGAAATGGAGCCATAACAACACGCCACTACCTGCCTTAGGTCTCCCCGCAGACTTGGTTGGTAGTGAGACCAAAGCAGAAATCGAAATATGATGAAAAATGACATAATAATAATAATAAATAAAAGACTTTAAATATAAAAGATATCACCCGTCATCATCAATTTCATCAAACAATGTATGTCGATATGGAAAACAACCCTTTACCGCAATCATATAAATGGAACCTATAAGTCTGGTGAAATAAACATCAAAAGAGTTGTATTTCAAGGTAGTCTCCCTTACTATTCTGCATATCAGTAATAGCACTAACCAGTCCATTTAACAAGATAAAATGTGGTTATAAAATAGACCAAAAGAAAATAAGCCATCTATTTTACATAGATGGCTTAAAGTTGGATGCTAAGAATGATAACGAGCTGGAAGGTCTTCTGCAAACTGTAAAATGCTTCAGCGAAGACGTTGGAATGAAATTCAATTTGAATAAATGCGCTAAAGATACAATTTTACGCGGATCGCTACAACAAACATCCTCCATTAGCTTAGACCCTGCTGTAACAATAAAAGAATTGAAACCAGAAGAAGCTTATAAATACTAGGTGTAAATGAGAGTGAAAAAATTCACCATAAAAATGAAAGAAATAGTGCGTAAAGAGTACTATAGAAGGCTACGACTGATATTAAAAACTGAATTGAATTCTCAGAACAGAATTATGGCCATTAATAGCCTTGCAATCCCAGTTGTCTAATATAGTTTCAACATCTTAAACTGGACTCTAAACGACATCAGGCGAATGGATTCTAAAACAAGAAAGCTTCTTTCTAAGCATAAGATGCATCATCCAAAGGCTGATGTAGACCGTCTATACATACCCCGTAAAGAAGGTGGAAGAGGTCTTATTCATCTAGAATTGTCATACAAGACAACAACTATTGGCTTACTAACATACATAGAAACAACAAAGGACTGGATAATACAAATAGTCAAACAACAAGAAAACAAAAAGAAAAATATTCAATAATAAAAGAAGACAGTAAATACAAACAAGATTTACCGTTAGTAGATTCTGTAGAAAAGCAAAACAGAATCGAAGAACCAACTATTGCGACAAAAAATATGAAAATGAAATCCAAAGATAAAGCACTTGAACAGATGAAACAACGTTGGTAAGACAAACCTCTGCATGGCCAATATCCAGAACGTGCCAATAAATCCAATGTTGATAAAGTTAATACTCATCGATGGTTACGTGCATCTGGATTAAAGTCTGAGACTGAAGGCTTTATTCTTGCAGCGCAAGACCAAAAACCTTTCGCTAGGAACTTTCAGGCAATTTAGATCCAAAATGCAGGTTCTGTGATAAACATCAAGAAACAATAGATCATCTAATCTTAGGATGTTCTGTATTTGCCCCAAATGAATATAAAAATCGTCACGATAGAGTGATGCAATATTTACATTAGACAATGTGCAAACACTATGAAAAATCTGTAAACAAACACTGGTATGAACATCACCCAGCACCGGTTACAGAAATAGAAGATGTCACCATTTTATGGGATTACACCATCTACACAGACAGAAAAATTGAAGCAAATAGGTCGGACATTATTGTTAAAAACCAGAAAGAAAAAACTTGTCTATTAATTGATATGGCTTGTCCAACGCATTGTAACATAGCAACCAAGGAATTCGAAAAACTGTCAAAATATAAAGACCTGAAAATTGAAATAGAAAAAATGTGGAAACTGAAAACAATACTCGTGCCAGTGATAGTAGGTGCACTTGGAATGATAAACAATGGAACAAAACAACACATTGAAAGAATCCCTGGAAACCCAAGCTTAAGAGATATACAAAAAATTGTTTTGTTAAGTACAGCTCACACACTAAGGAGAACTTTATCTTTGTAATGCTAGAGATGATAGGGGAGATAGAAAAAACATGAAATGGAGCCATAGCGACACACCTCGACCTACCTTATATCTTCCCGCAGACTTGGCAGGTAGTGCGACCATAGCAGAAATCGAAATATGATGAAAAATGACAACATAATAATAATAATAAAAATAAAAATAATAATAATAATAATGCCTAGCATTGGGAAATATAAACTAGGAATATTCTATTTTCTAACACTCCCGTTAATAAAAAAAGCTAATAACTGTTTAGTTAATAATTTTTTTAAAAATAATTTGATCCCGAGCAAAGTAGGACCGCCACTAGTGCATAGGAAGTCGCAGTCAGAAAAAGACTGGGTACGGGGGGTATTGAATAAAGGATAAATTATGAACGGGATTTAAGAAGATTAAAAGTGGCAACTGACGTTAAAATTTAAATTTTTGAAAATTGTAGCTATCAAGGAAGCAAGTAAATGATAAGAATTCCACAGACTAGAAGTGCGAGAAAATAAGCTGTTCTTGTAGAAGTGGTGGTTACATTAAAGTATTTCAACGGTAAAATGGTGGGACCTAAATGCCAATCTAGTAGAACCTTTAAATTCACGTGATCGTGACACCAGGGAAAAAAGCTCCTGAGATCAGTTGCTAAAAAACTATTTGTGGAAAAGACAGAGGAAAGCCATGTCAGGGAGGTGAGAAAATGACTGCAACTGAAATGTCAAGTCGTGATCGATTACATTGCAGATCCTTCTTTGGGTTTCGTTGAGAACCACGAGATAAATAGTAGGAGTCTTAAGTAAACTGCATTTAAAAAAATTGCATTCAATGTTGTTCGAAAAAACTTAAATATTGCCATAATTGATCTCTCTCTCTCTCTCTCTCTTAATTTTGATCGATCTCTGCTATAGATTGAACGCATTATTATCAATCCATATTTTTGATACACTGTAATAATTATCGATTATGCTACTAATTCATTCAATTTGTCATAATCGATTTGTGTCATTCATTCAATACATATCATTATCGAACTATACTTTCCATTCACAACAGTAATTATCGACCTCTTTTACGGATTCGATCGACTTATTCATATCGATTTATTGCTATTGATTCAGAGTCAGGAAATTCGTTTCGAATGTTGTTTAAAGTATTGATTGCATTCCGTTTGCTGTAAATATGTAAGGAATGCAAGGGAGAAACGTGCTGAACCCCAGATTTCAAACTCATGAAAAGCCCCATTCAATGATGTGTCCCAAAAATCTGGTATCACCGATTACATCTGAAAAGAGAAAGACGATAAGTACTCCATCTGGGATGAGGTCTCAATAACTGATATTGAACACGATTAAAAAATGGATTTCTAGAGACTTATCTGTGGAAGTTGTGGTGCACTGGATAGAAAGAGAAATGACTGACTTGGCAGAAGATTTTCCCCCGGTATGTTGTCATTACTTTCTACCATAGATTAGTTGCCAATCAAGGCTATAGAACCCAATCTGTCTTGCAATTTAACCCATAACTGGAGTCAGAAGCGACTAATTAATACCTTTCCCAAAGGTATTTGCGCGGAAGTAAATGCAACGAATTTAACTGGAATTCGAACCTGGCTTTCCGATTTTTCTTTCCTAGCTGATAGCAACTGCACATCCGTCATATACATTACTGATGTCTTAATAATTGACCCCTCCTCAAAAATTTTGTAAACTGACTAAAATCTAGAAGAGCCAATTATTAAATTTAACTTTGAAACGGAAAATAAAAATGCATGACATTTTAAAGGTACTTTACTAATTAGATCTAATGTTAAATTTGAATTAAATTCGAAAATCAACAAATAAGAATGACTGCATTCATTTTCACTCACATGATGAATATCCAATTAACACCAGCATGGTCGACTATCGGGCACACCGGGGCAAACCGGGGCACGGGTCCGGACCGATCCGTGAAATCATAATGAAAATCCGGGAAAGGAAAAATGTCTTCGTCAGAAATCAAACTGAACAATTCACGAAGAAAGAAAGAAAGAAAAACGAAGAAAATATCTGCATGAACGCAGTAAAAATTTGTTTATTTATTAATTGTGGGAGAAAAGACTGGTTATACTCAGGAGGTTCGAACCCGATTACCTGCTTTCGTTCACCTTCTGTGCCTAATTTCCACTGGAATAGTCGAAAAAATTCGCAAAAATCATAGTTTCTGGAAACGAATGGCACTGATGATGTCATCATATTGTCAACTAATAAATCCGGGCAAGTTTCTCTGTGCCCGGTGTTTTTTAGCACCAGCTACGGCCATGAACACCAGTATCATTCAACAATGGCAGTGGTTGAATACATTCTTAAGTCCGACATTAAGTGAAGCTAAGCAGCTTTCAAGCTTCACCACTAATTCAGTTCTCAACCAAATTTCGAACAGTTTACAGAGTTAGATAGGACACTTCCTTAGCTTCATTTTGAAAAAAAAATTGAGTTTTGGTTCAGTAGAAAAAAAGTTACATCAAAACGGGTGAAGTCCGAAAAGGGAGACTAACTCCAGAAGTACATAAGTGAGTGACTAACGCTTCTAATAATAATTTTTTTTTTTTATAAGCGTTTCACCCCAAGCAAGGCATGTCACTGCCACTACTGCGCAGGGGGCTACGTAGAGTGGAGAAAGGATGATTAAATATAGGAAATGTCAGAGGGTGGGTTATAGGCGGGTAAGGATACCGAGAATGAGGGTTGGGTAGATGAGAGTGTTCTGAGAATAATTGGGAGTTAGTGTGATAGGAGGTGTCTATTGACCCTACATTTAAACACCTGGAGATTGTAACTGTCGGGAAAGCAGACTTGTGGAAGGGAGTTCCACAAGCGGGAAGCGCAAGAAAAAAAGCTGTTGGAGTAGAATTTACGGTTACATCTTATTTGTTTAACTGTAAAAGGGTGGGACCTAGTTGCTAATCTAGTATCTCGTGTAAATTCGTGCTTAGGCGGCACCAGTGATCTAAGCTCATCGGAGCAGTAGCCATGAAAGTACTTGTAGAAGAGGCACAGGGAAGCCACATCACGCCGGTGAGAGAGCGGCTGCAGCCGGCCTGCCAAGTCAGTATCAACCACGTTACAGATCCCCCATTGTATTTTGTCAAGAAGCCCAAGGAGAGCAGCAGTGGCACCCGACCAGATATGGCAGCAATATTCAATACACGGGCGGATGGTAGATTTGTATATGTGCAGAATAGATTCAGGTGGGAAAAACTTCTGGGCCCTGCAATCTTACTCTTTATAACTTTTTTCTGTTTAATATTTTTGCATGCGGTTTCTAACATTTTACATCAGAATGGATTATCAGAATTAATTATAAATAGTCAATTTTAATTGTTTTTTTTAATCAATTACATTTATAACTTTTTATTTTTAATATTTTTGAATGCGGTTTTCAGCATTAAATTTATATTAAATTAATAGAAATGCATGGAAAACATCATGGATTACATGGAAAAAATGCGCGCATCAAAAGTAATATTCTTAAGATTCTATTAAACCTGGAAAAGAACAGGACAAGTTATTAAACCTGGAAAAGTAAAGAACAAGACATTCTAGTGAAGTAAAAAATAAGAAATTTTTAACTTAAAATATTGTAGATAATAATAAAATTTTAATGCATTATTATTTATGTTACTTCACTGGAAATTTTGTCCTTAACTTTTCCAGGTCTAATAACTTGTCCTGTTCTTTTCCAGGTTTAATATAATATTAAGAATATTACTTTTCATGTGTGCATTTTTCTATGTAATAGTAATGGGCTTTTATCTTAGGGCATTCAGAAAACGTGGCTCCCACTATCTAAATGAAGAACTTAAATAGAGAACACGTTCAAATAACTAAAATAAACTACTTACAGTATACTAAACGCGAAAAAAAAGCCCACAATATACACCAGAAATGTAAATATCTTCTATGTGCTGTGTCCCTTCAGAATATAGGCGATCATGACCTTCCATATCTCCTTATCTCTTGTAACTCTTAACCCCCTTTCTCTTGTTACACCTCCCAAGCCCTGTTTTGTCATCCACTTCCTCAAGTCATCAAGTATTTTATGCGTTGCTTTTTCATGACTCTCTTTTTCTCTCTCTCGTGAGCATTAGATTCACCAAGCCATCCTTCCTCACTACAAGTACCATAAACACCAGCTGTCTTTCCTGATGTTAAGTATCAGTTTTCTTTTCGTTTCAATCCTCTTCAAAACCACCACGTTGTTAGCATGTTCGGTCAGAGGTATCCCCAGCATCCTTCTGTAAAGCAACATTTCATTTGTTTTAAGTCTTTCCATGACAGAAATCAGATAAACGAGAAAAAATTGCCGAGAGTTGGAGGTAGTAAAAATAATAGCGGTATCAATTTTTTTTTTTCAAGAAAGAAAACCCAAGATTGCCAAACACTTCATTATATTTTTTTATTTGATTTAATTTAATATTTTCTTTAATATTTAAATCATAAATAATAATTTGAATTATACATATTCATAATTTTTTAAAATCTACTCGATTTATTTTTCTAAACATTTTCTTTTCATTTTTCCTAAACCACTATATTTTACACTTATTTTAATATTTTCTTAAGTATAAGATTAATTGACAGTTAACAGATATTTATTTTTAATATTATTAAATACTAAATTTTAAAAAAATGTCAGATTAACCTCACCGTTTCTAAGACGCAAGGTTGCCATGGTAAAGAGTTTTTTTCCTATTTTTTTCAGTTATTCTGATGATATTCTGAATTAAAACGTTAACAAGGGAATTCAGAATAAACACCCATTAGTTTTCGTATATTCTATTCTTCATAGTTTGTTCGGATATTTCATATATATGATATATCTATCTATTTAAAAGTCTATGAAAATGTCAGAAATCATTGGAAAAAATTTATGAATTTGGTCTCTTCCTGTCGGCATATACAGATTTGGTCTCTTCCTGTCGGCATATACAGATTTGGATTCGTGAAAAAGTTGTGGTAACATTAGATAAAAGAAAGAAACGATAGCAATAAATGAAAAAATAAAAAAAGAAAGAAAAAGTAAGAAAGAAAGAAAGAAAGAACAAAAGAATGAGAGAAGAAAAAAAGTAAAGACAGAATTAACAAACAGAGAGATATAGATTCGAATATTATGAAAATGGCCGGCGAAAAGAAAAAAAGAAGAATATAAGAAAAGGGGATAAGAGAAATTAAAAAAAAAACGAAAAAAAAAAACGCTTAATGTCTATAGAGGAACGGCTAAGAGCTAAAAATAATACGAAGGTAATCAATGGACAAGAAAGAAAGAAACAAACAAACAAACTAACAAAGTGTTCTTGACACACTCCAAAGGAGTAATGTGATAGGTACCGACTTGGCTGCTCGACTCCAGCCAGTTTCTTACCGACGGGATGTGGCTTCCCTCTGACTTTTTTTGTAATCGTTTCACCCTGAGCAAGGCATTCCACTGCCACTATTACGCAGGGTGTTACATAGGGAGGTAGTGGTGAGAAAGAATGGTTAGATAAAATAAGTGTCAGAAGGAGGGTGACAGACTGTTAAGGATACCGAGAATGAGGGTTGGGTAGATGGTGAGAGTGTTGGGAGAATAGATGCAAGTTAGTGTGATAGGAGGTGTCTTTTGACCTTACATTTAAACTCCTGGAGATTGTAGCTGTCGGGAAAGCAGACATGCGGAAGGGAATTCCACAGGCGGTAAACGCGAGAAAAGAAGCTGTTGGAGTAGAAATTACGGTTACATCTTATCTGTTTCACTGTAAAAGGGTGGGACCTAGTTGCTAATCTAGTATCTCGTGTAAATTCGTACCTAGGTGGAACCAATTATCGAGGTTCATCGGAGCAGAAGCCGTGAAAATATTTATAGAAGAGGCATAGGGAAGCTACGTCACGCCGGTGAGAGAGTGGTTGCAGCCGGTCTGCCAAGTCAGTATCGATTAATTTACAGATTCTCCGTTGTATTTTGTCAAGAAGCCCGAGGAGAGTAGCAGGGGCACCCAACCAATATGTGGCAGCAGTATTCAATACACAGGCGGATGGTAGATTTATATATGTGCAGGATAGATTCAGGCGGGAAAAACTTCCGGGCCCTACACAGAGAACCGACTTTCATAGCGGCGGATTTAGCAATGGATTCGATATAGTCATTCCATCTGAAGTCCGCCGAGAGTGTAAGGCCAAGAAGGCGTAGTGTTTTATTTTCTGAGTTGGCAAGCCTGTTCCATGCTAATGGGAGGTAGATGCGATTGCCTATAGTGGTTAATTGATAGCAGCTTCGTTTTGGAAGCATTGAAATTTACGAGCCATTTCCTACCCCAGTCCACTACGGATTAGAGGTCCCTTTCAAGCTCGGCATCGTGGTTCGCTTTGTCGCCCACACCGGGTTTATGATCAAGGCGAGAGTAAATTGTAGTGTCATCGGCGTACATGCCTACTTGGGATCTAATGGCGTCGGGGAGATCATTAATGTAGATCAGAAAGAGAGTGGGACCTAGGATAGATCCTTGAGGGACACCCGCGTTCGTATGGTACTTTTGGGAGGCATGTCCATTTAATACTACCTTCAATGTGAGGTTAGAGAGGAATGATTGGATTAGGTCAAACAAATGTCCAGTTATACCGTAGCTCCTCAGTTTGCATAATACTCTGTCGAACGCTTTGGAGATATCCAAGGCAACGGTTCGGGTTTCGCCATTCTTGTCGAGAGCCTGGTATATGTACTCTGTAATGGTCGTTAGCATATCTGTTCTATAAATATTTCAATGGCTTCTGATCCAACGAACTTAAGTCACTGGTGCCCCTGCAACAGGTATTTACACGTGCAACCAGACTGGTAACTCGGTTCCACCCATTTACAGATTAACCAAATGCAAACGACAATTCTACATCATCAGCTTCTTTTCTCGCACTTCCCGCCTGTGGAACTCGCTTCCATATTCTTTCCTGTCAGCTACAAACTCCAGGAATTTAAATGCAATGTCAATACACATCTCTTAACCAGTTGACTCTAGTTCTTTCTATACCACCCTGTATATCTTTTCCTTTCTCTCCACCTTTACATCTGTTATCACACCTGTATTCCCATGCTTAACTGCTTCGTCTTACTCTTTACTCTCCTCCTATCTAATTTTTGTTACTCTTATGTAGCCCCCTGCACATCAGTGGCGTTACCGCCTTCCTCGGGGTAATATGATTAAAAAAAACTTGGGAAGAAAGTAAAGATGCAAAGTTTTTGGCAGAAATGAATTCCAAGAGATTAAAAAATATGAAAAAGATGTATGAAAGAATGAAATAAAATAACGTAAGGAAAATTGAAAGACAAAGAAAGACAAAAAGAAAGAAAAAAAGAAGGAAGAAAGAATGAAAAATAAAAAAGAAAGAAAAGAAAGATATAAATAAGGAAACAAATGAAAAAAAAGCGTAAAACATGAAAGAATGAAAGAAGGAAATAAAATAACGAAAGAAAAAAGGAAGGAAAAAGAAAGAAAAATGAAGTTAAAAGAAAGAAGAATTAATAAAAAAAAAGAAAAAAGAAAATGAAGGAAGTTAGAAATTTTAAAAAAATAAAGAAAAAGGGCGAAAAATTGAAAGAAGGGAAAAAGGATAGAAAGAAAAAAGAAGATAGAAAGAAAGAAAAAGAAGGAAAAGAAAAATGGCGGAACAAATCGTCTCCTAATGACGAGAATATATATCATAGTTTTGTTTTTTATTGTAACAGCGTTTAAAAAAATGTGTAAATTATATATTCTGAAGCTATTTTTCTCGGAATTAGAGACAGTGAAAAAAATATAAATGGTTATTGTATGATTTTGCAGTCAGTCGCACAGATTACGTTAAACATTCGATCGTATTTGACATTTCTTATGTTGGAAAAGTTTTCATTTTTCCAAGCGAAATATTTATTTGTTACATTTTGTAGCGGGGTTAAGTGATGAAGAATCTGGTGACCAGTCACCGCCATCATCTTCGTAGATTGGATTGTCAAAACACACTGCAAACTGAAAGAGATGAATAAAAATAACCTATGATTTAAAAAAAAAAACAGCACGTGACACCGAATATCATAAGAAGCCTTCTAAAAGCTAAGCAATGTATTAAAACAACTGGTCTTGAACAAAAACAAAAACGAAAAATCTAGAGTCTCGGACTGCTATTTAATGTCGGTTCTCATACATAGCAGTGAAAGCGAAACAATCTTTGCATAGACGAAATCTTCTTCTTCTATGTGCCCTTCAGGGCGGAGGCGATCATGGTTCTCCACGTCTCCCTATCCCTTGTGGCTCTTAGTATGTTTGCTCCTGTTACTCCTGGCAACCCCCGTTCCGTCATCCACCTGATCAGGCACTGCAAATATGTTATCCGCTGCCTTCCTCTGTCTGTTTTTCCTTCTATCTGGCTTGTCAGTATCAGGTTCTCCAAGCCCTCCTTCCTTATTGCCTGTCCCAGGAATTTCAGTTGTTTCTTCCTGTATTAATTTACTTTTTGTTGCCATTCTTTCCAACACCACAGTCCACGATATCCGCAGTATCCTTCTGTAGAACCACATTTCTGCTGCTTCAAGTTTTTCCTCATCTTCGATGATATTGTTCAGCATTCACTGCCGTATTGAAGAACTGACATCACATAGCAATCTAGGACTCTTTTCTTTGTTTCTAGTGAAATTTTCCTGTGTGTTAGTATTTTACTCAGCTTCTGGAATGCGTCCTTTGCCATGACAATTCGCCTTCGGATCTCTGTGTCGCACTTTCTATCTCCTGTTAAAACACTTCCTTTGCGGAAACAGAAATGTGTTTCTGCAGAAGGATGCTGAGAATACCAAGTACTGAATACGTGAGCAACGACAAAATTTTTAGAGAAAATTAAAAAAGAAAAGGCCACTTATGCTCAGAATAAAAAAAACAGTTAAAGTTCTTTGGGCACATAACGAGAAAATTGAAAAAGAAAAGGCCACTTATGCTCAGAATAAAAAAACACACACAGTTAAAGTTATTTAGGCGCATAACGAGAAAACAGGTGTTGGAATTTTGATACTCACAGGATAGTTTGAAGGCAAAAGAGACAGAGAAAAACAACGTATATCCTACATAACTAGCTTAAGTAAACGATGACTGAAAACAATTTAGGAGCGATAAAACAGAGGCAGAATTTATTAAGATCAAGGGCAGGTAACTGTGTAGAGCAATGATCGCCAATGTCTTGAAGAAAACGACACAATCAAAACATGGAGGGAAGTGGTCAAGTGCTCACCTCAAACGACCACAGCCAGTTACGGGACTGGTGAGGATGGTGAACCGGCTGATCCAAATATTTGGGCATTATGATGAGGTATTGGAAAGAATGGCAACGAAAAGAAAAAAATAGTGAGCACCAGGAAGAAACAACTGAAGTTCCTGGGACATGCAATGAGGAAGGAGGGTTTGGAGAACCTGATACTAACAGGCCAGATAGAAGGAAAAAGAGACAGAGGAAGTCAGCGGATAACATATTTGCAGGGCCTGATCAGGTGGATGACGAAACGGGGGTTGCGAGTTGTAACAGGAGAAAACATACTAAGAGACACCAGGGATAGGGATACGTGGAATGCCATGATCACCTACGTCCTGAAAGGACAGGGCACATAGAAGAAGTTATATTTTAGAAAAATAAAAACGGTTCTATCCAGAACTCACGTCAGACAACATGAATATTCTGAATATCAGTGGCGACGACCAGGGTTGTAATTTTAGTTAATTTTTAGTTTTTTTAATCATATCACCCCGAGCAAGGCGGTAACGCCACTGATGTGCAGGGGGCTACGTAGAGTGAAAAGATTGGAAAAGAGAAAGCTGGAAACCACGTCGTAAACAGGAAACAAGAGATGAGCCTCTTCACCTGCTCAATAGACGTGGGTGGAGTGTGAACCGGGCGATAGTTTAGTCTATCTACTGAGTGAATTGTGTTATGGTTGTTATAAATTGTATAAAAATCTCCCCTGACTAGCGAAAAGTGTAGCTGTATAAGTCAAAATATATTTTATATTTAATTACTTTTATAACACATCACTCAATATCTCCCAGGCCTGACACCACTAATAAAAAATCAATATGATTTTTATGAATATCTAACCTTCCAATGGCACGTGACAAAATTTAGGCCCAATTAAGTGTAGCTAGTGTTGCAAATTTTCAAAACAATGCAAAAATTTTAATTTCGTGTGTTCATAAAGCATTGCTTTCTAAAGGGAAAATGCTATTCAAGCAAAGCAAAGACTTCATGATTGTTATATGGAGTCCGTCGGAAACAACGGTTAAGAGGTGATAGGCTGACTTTAAACGCAGTCGTAGACACAAATGATGCTGAACGCTAAGGTCACACAAAAGCGGCAGTTGTCCTGGAAATCACCGAAAAAATGTATAAACTAGTTTTGGCCGATCGTAACTTGAAGTTGCGTGAGATAGCAGAAGAGTTGAACATATGAGAAGGCAGTGTATTCACCATTTTGTATCAACATTTGTCAATGAGAAAGCTGTGTTCAAAGTGGGTGCCGTGTTTTTTCACAGTCGATCAAAAACAACAACGCGTCGACGATTCAAAGCTTTGTTTCTAACTGCTTCAACGCAACAAGAAGAAGTTTTTGCGTAAATATTTGACAATAGACGAAACATTGATCCATCACTTCACTCCGGCGTCAAATCGGCTGTCAGCTGAGTGAACAGCAGCAGGCAGAAGCCGTCCAAAGCGACTAAAATCGCAAACATCAGCAAGCAAGTGTTTGGAACTCCATATTTTACAATGCGCAAGATATTTTGATCATCGATTACCTTGGGAAAGGAAGAACCACCAAAAACGAATATTATATTGCATTATGGGTGCGTTTGAAAAAAGAAATCGCCAAAAAACGACCACAAATGAAGAAGAAAAAAAAGCGATCTTTCACCAAGACAACGCACCGTGTCACAAGTCGATCGCCACGATGGCAAAACTACATAAACTGCACTTCGCATTGCTTCCGCATCCACCCTATTCTCCATATCTGGCCCCCAGCGGCTACTGTCTGTTTGCAGACAGCAAAAGAATGCTCCAGGTAAAGAGATTTGGCTTCAGTGAAGAAGAGATATCGGAAACTGAGCCCTATTTGAAGGCCAAAGACAAATCATTCTACAAAAAAGCATCGAATTGTTAGAGAAGCGCTGGAATCAGTGAATCACCCGAGAAGGAAACTATTTTGGAGAATAAAGTCGAAATTTTCTTAAAAGCTGTTGTTTTATTAGGTAGGCCCGTAATTTATTGAGTGATGTGTTAAGACGAAATGATTATCAATTTTCCCCTTCTGTTTCATTTCCACTCCCTTTAATCCCCTGCGTCTGAGGAATATATTCGCCTCGTTTTAGGGTGAAACGAATAAAAATTTGACTACTTTTATATTAAATTTACTCTATCTCTAATATTGAGTACTTTCATCCATATATATATATAGCATATAAGAGTCTCAATGTAAGGGAGCAGATCGAGAAATATGAAATACAATTAGTATGTAAATATCATATGCACATTAATATGTTGTTGCTTTGTACTTGTTATTAATTTTATTGAGTGTTCCTTGCTAGCTTTTGATATAGAAGGCTTCAAGAATTTGAAGTCTTTGTTAATCATTTTCGTGATATAGTATTTTGAAGTTGTCAACGAGTATTTTTCTGTATTGTGAAAGTGGAGTTATATTGAAACGCTTATTTTGTAAAAAAAAAAAATCCATAACTAAAACGAATAAATATCAAAATTTTAAAATAATTATAACAGAGCGCGTAGGCACGTGTTTTTAAAAATCACTGTGACAACGGGGTGCAGATTTTATCGCAGTTACAATAACATGTTATTGTAATATAACTCTGAAGATTTTCCTAGAAAAGGTCGAAAGTACTTACGCTAAAAGAATTAAAATAAAATTGGAGCTTTCCTTAATGATCCTTAACATTAATAAACTGATTAGTCAAGTGTAAAGCATAAGAATAAGTGGACGTTCGTCTGGTAGTTTTGGGAGGCATGTCCATTTAATACCACCTTTAATGTGCGGTTAGAGAGGAAGGACTGGATGAGGTCAAACAGATGTCCAGTTATCCCATAGCTTCGCAGTTTGCACAAGAGGCCAGCATGCCAGACCCTGTCGAATGCTTTGGAGATATCCAAGGCAACGGTTCGGGCTTCACCATTCTTGTCGAGTGCCTGGTATATGTACTCGGTAATGGTCGTTAGCATATCAGCAGTAGACCTGGTGAAGCGAAACCCATACTGTTTGTCAGAGAGAAGCCCGTTGGTCATAAGGTGCTGAATCACCTCGGCGTTGATAATGGCTTCGAAAACTTTGCCAAAGATTGGAAGGAGACTAATAGGACGGTAATTGGCGGGGTCTGAGGGTTCGCCAGAATTCTTAAATATAGGTACTACGCAGGAGGACTTCCAACAGGCAGGAAAGCAGGAAGCAGATAGGCAGAGGTTATAGAGTTTAGAGAGGACAGAGGAGAGTTCTGGGGCACATTTCTTCAGTACTATGACTGGGATTCCGTCACCGCCGCTCGCTTTGTGTGGGTCAAGTTGCGCAATTATCTTGGCGACCAGCGAGGGTGAAATGTGGACGTTATTTAGTTGAGCCTTAGTTCTGGGTGGGAAGTCTGGTGACAGCCCAGGTAGCAGATCTTTTAGGGATATATATATTTAAGTGTTCTCTAAATCCACGAATACATATTGAAATAGGGACGCTGATATTATTCGAAAACTTAATTCCGAAAGTCATCCAAAAAATATATATTTAATATCTGTCTGTATTTCTGCCTGGGCGATCATGTCTCTCTCGAGAGAGGTTTTTTCGCTTAGGTTGCCATTACTTTCTATGGTAGACTGGTTGTCGACCAAGTCTAAAGAGCTCAATCTGTCCTGCTATTTAATCCATGGGTGGAAAGAGAAGGCGATGGATTAATACTTTTCCCAAAAGTATTTGTGTGCAAGTGAATGCAACGAATTCAACTAGAATTCGAACTCTGATCTCTGATTTCTCATTACGAGCCGATATCCACTGCACTACAACGCACATAAATGGAAATGACAAACTTAAATATCCAGAAAAGGCATGGCACGTGGAACTAGAACAATCCAACCCGGTGATCGAGATTAAATGTTCAAAATTGCATCGTATATTACCTGAAGATGACCTGAGCGTACAATGGCCAAAACGTCGTGAATATGATAATAAAGATGTGAACCTCAGTCCAAAAAAGGAAAATAGTGTAAATAATGTATGTTTTCTTTCATTATTTATGAAATTTAATCTAGTTTTGTACAGTTAACAGAATAATGATCGACAAACAATTTTTCTTTTGCTTTTTTATTTATTTATTTAATTCACTCATGTAGCCATTCCGATGAATGTTTCTTTCTACCCTTTCTTATTTCATTCATTCACTTTTTCTTTTTTTTTCTATCATTCTTCTATTTACCTTCATTGTATTTTCTTCATTTCTTACTTATTCGTTGCTCTTATGCTTTTATCATTCCTTATTAGCTCCAGCTTAGTCTTTCATTCCCTTTTCTCAACCCGACAGTCTTTCTCTTACTTTCCTTCTTTATTTCTGCCCTTCATTATTTCTTTCTTTTACCATCTATCAATCATTTTTGCTTTCTTTCTTTCATTCGCTCTTTTTCTTTCTCCCTTTCCTTTATTTTTTCTTTCCCTTTTCGTTCCTTTCATACTTCTCGTTCCCTACAATCTTACTGATACTCCTCTTGTCAACCCTTATTTGTTTTCTTTCTTTTTCTGCTTCTGTCTGCTTCAGTTTTTCCTTTATTTTTACTATGCGCAATTCTTTCCGCTTTCCTTCTTTTTCCTTTCTTACCTAATCTACTATCTATCTATCTATCTATCTATCTATCTATCTATCTATCTATCTATCTCAGTCTGTTCATTTTCTATCTATCTATCTATCTATCTATCTATCTATCTATCTATCTATCTATCTATCTCAGTCTGTCTATCTATCTATCTATCTATCTATCTATCTATCTATCTATCTATCTATCTCAGTCTGTTCATATTATCTATCTATCTATCTATCTATCTATCTATCTATCTATCTATCTATCAATACCGATTCATTTCTATCTATCTATCTATCTATCTATCTATCTATCTATCTATCTATCTATCTATTTTATTATGCTTTCATCCTCTCTTCTGGTTTCCATTTTTGCGCTCATTCTCTTTTCTTCTTTTTTCTATTCTTTTTTAATTTCTTTCTTCTTTTAGCTCTTCTCGCTCTCATTATTTTCCTTTTCTTTCTTTCTTTCTTTCTTTCTTTCTTTCTTTCTTTCTTTCTTTCTTTCTTCTTCTCAACCTTTCTAGCTAATCTCCGCAACCAATGCCAGCCCCCATGATGGGATATATCCACTTTTTGTCCACGTTCAGGGACATATTACGGCCGGTACGAACGGCTTCTGCTGGCCGTGACGTCAACGTCATCCAGTCTGTTGGCCTCATGACGTCAATCCAAAGTATTTAAACTAGGGTGAATCAATTTCTGCCCACCTTCCAATGGTGACCTATGTGGGAACACAGGCCATCATCGCAGCTGGACAGTGCAAAACCGACAAACTAATTATCTATATATCCATTCATCTAGATGGAAAGAGAAGGTATATATATATATATATATATATATATATATATATATATATATATATATATATATATGTGAAAAAAATGGTAAACCCGTAAAAACGCAGATCCAAAAGTTTTATCGAATTATTATAAAATATAAAATACATAAAACTAGAGAGCTCATTGGATATTGTCCAGAGCAATATGAAACATTGAGAGAAAAATTCAACATATAATTAAACGGTTATCAATCCAGAATTATTCTGCTTATTTCAGACCGTGGAAAAATAAATAAATGTTAATTTCACTAATTCTAGAATATGTTTTTAAATATGAAAAGTGAACATTGTATCATTTTAGCCGGAAGTGTTATAAATTTAAGAATATATACATCAAATCACACATATACACAATACAGACACACAAAATAAAGAATACATAGATTTTAGGTACCTCCAATCAATCGCAAAAAATAAACCCAACATAGTATGAATAAAATAAAGCCCCAAATTTAATAAAACAAACTTTTTTCTATCAAAATTTTTATATTATTATTAAGAGGAAAGTTCAAAGTAATTTTTAATTATTTTTAAAATTTTTAATTCTTTATAACGTTTTCGAAATTTTGTCAGAAATTTTTGCTTTGATTTGAGTTCGCTGCTAAAGAAACGTTAAGACTGTTTCACAATGGAAAATATAATAATGATTACATCACCTACTTTTTTTTCGGTGACAAACACATCAATTTGGAAATTCTCTCAAAAATCAAATAATTCTTGGATTTTAATGAAACGCAAGATTCATTGGGGAATATAAATCATCTATTTTTTAATCTTAAATTTGAAAACAGTATCCGAAAATCTGCTCCAAAGAGTAAAATAAAAATGAAATAAAATTGATATAATTTAATTTGATAAGCTTTTAATTGCTGGAATAAATAATCACAATCAACAATGGAATTAGCTAGATAATTATATTAATCCTACGAACCCGAGTATATATATATATATATATATATATATATATATATATATATATATATATGTGTGTGTGTGTGTGTGTGTGTGTGTGTGTGTGTGTGTGATTAATGTATATTTCTTTTAAACATATGATGTAATGAATAGGTAATGAACATGCATACATCTTGGTTCCTCCTCATTGGAATGTGATTGGCTGGTGTCAGCCATAAATACAGACAAAGGTGAGGACGCAGAAAGTTCTACAACTAGAGGTCTACGTCCATACGACTATTGGTCTACGTCTGTTGACTACGCCTACATCTCAGGACGAGTACCGTCCATTACGTCTACTCGCTAGATTGTTCTACCCGGTTAAATTTGCCTAAACCCCTTAACTACCTCGAATGATGTATATATATATATATATATATATATATATATATATATATATATATATATTTCCCTTTCCGGGACATATCAGTTGGTGACGAAGAATTCGAAATGAGTTCATGAGAAAAAAAAATTGACAACTCTTACTAACGAAGAATGTTAGAGAAACTCGTTGACACTGACAAAGTAATTAATTTTTTCCTCATTTGTTGTTTGAACACTTACTAACGAAGAACGTTAGAAAAGGAAAAACTTGGCAATGCTTACAGAAAGTAAGAAAGTGTCCTCCCTCTTGCTGGATTTAGAAGATTTATTGTATACATAAATTGCATACGTTGGCATAATGAAGCAAACTGCTGAAGTAATTAAGAGGCTACAAGCTACTTTAAAGCAACAACAACATATTCAGCAACAATTCCAACAACAACAACAACAATTTATGCAGCAACAAGAAATGTTTGAAAAGGTATTCAAACAATAGGCAAAGGATAATAAATTACTTTTGGAAGACGTATTATTAAGAACAATAAAAGAACCGGGTTCTAGATCTATTTTTCTGCGGAAGGAATTGCAAATTCCCTATCTGAATTTAAATACGACCCTGACAGTGGTTCAACATTTTCGGCTTATTTTTCTAGATTTAAAACAATGTTTACGAAACGATGTGAACAATTGTCTGACCCCAAAAAATCTATAGTTGCAGAAGTTGGAAACTGAAAAAAATACGAAATATACGAATTTAATCTTCCCAAAGAAGCCAGAAGAAATTACGTTCAGCGAAAATCTTTGATAAAAGAGACTGTATATTTCATACTCGATGCAAATGTCTAAATATCGTAAAAGAAGAGGATAATGATTTTGTCATGTATGCAGGTATGGTTAATGCGCAGTGTGAGGCGTTTAAATTGAAGGAATTGTCTAGCGACATTTTCAAGCGTCTAATTTTTGTTCAAGGGCTAACGACGCCGAAGAACAAAAAATTAGATCAAGAATCCTCACTATTACCGAACAGGATTCGAAGATTACGCTACAAAAATAACGGAAGAATGTCAGCGACTAATTAAAATAAAAAAAAGATAATACTCGAATAGAGGGGAAGAACATTTCACGAGTAAAAACGGTAAAACAACAGAAAGGGAAACAGAATAAAGAAAGATAAATTATATGTAGTTCGTGTGGAGGACAGCATATAAAGAAAGATGGTTTCTTAGAAACAGACTTAGGAAAAAGTCGATCGATTATGTCCAGATCCTAAAAATTGGAAATATTGAAGCTAATTTTCACGGGAAAATTGAGCTTAGTGGGAGGTGATGTAAAGAATAGGTTATAAATATGCATACACCTTGGTCCCCCTTACAGTAATGTGATTGGCTAGTGTCAGCCATAAATGCAGACGAATGCGAGGACGCATAAAGGTCTACCACTAGAGGTCAACAGGTCTTCGATTAGAGGTCAACGTCCATACGTCTATACAACTATTATTCTACGTCTCTTGACTACGCCTACGTCTCAGGATACTTCGTACGACGTGTACCGTCCATTATGTCTACTCGGTAGATTGTTCTACCCGGTTACATTTGCTTAATCTGCTTAATTACCTCGAATGATATATACATCCTTTTCCGAAACATATCAACATCTTTCGTTAAATATAAGAGACAAAGAAAATTTTATTAATTTTTTATTTAATTTTTCCAGCGTTTTGACATTTTTTTCTGTTTGGTGACAGTGAGCAATTGCAAAAGCTGTGCATATTGTCGATCGTCCCAAGCGCTTTTTGCCACTTCTTTAGCAATTTTCAAGGGGGTGAGTGTTGTGTAGTTAGTCAATTTTCACGTTTCGACTGTGTGAATGTATTGTCAGCGAATTTCTAGTAGCAACGATTTGATTTACAAATGAGTCTAATTGTGGTGCAAGGATATGCGTTGTGGTGCAGTAAATATCGGCTCGAAACGAAAAATCAGAGCGCCGAGTTCGAATTCCAGCTGAATTCGTTGCATTCACATACTCGCAAATAACCTTGGGAAAGGTATGAATTCGTCACTTCTCCCTACAGTTATTGGTTAAATGGCAGGACAGATTGGGTTCTAGAGCCTTGGTTGGCAACCAGTCTACCGCAAAATATAATGGCAACCTATGCGAAAGAATTATCTTCCCAGTCAGTCATGTCTCTTTTGGGACATGATCGCCCAAGCAAGCATCACGTATGGCACTTACCTGTCCGACTGTTATAGACTAATATCAATTAGCTATATCGTACATACAGCTCCTTCTTGAGAAGACACCTCCTATGTCACCAGAAGAGCTGTATTTATCAACCTAAATTCTACAAAGTCAATCAATCTGTTATTATACATCGAACGTTATTTTCTAGCAGCAACATTCAATGGGATATATATATATATATATATATATATATATATATATATACAAATTAATAAGAAACGAAGAAAATAATTGCAACGTCCAAAACATTAATTTAAAACAGTGCTCAATATAGAACTAGAGCAATAAATATTATAAATTATACATTAGAACATGTACAAACTACTACAAAATTTTACATTTTGTTTCCACATTGAAAGAACAATGTCTCATCAGGTAGTTAATAATGATAATAATAAACGTTTAATTTGAAAATAAAATAATAATCATTTCTTTTTATTGTTAGAAATCTTTTTGTAAGAGGATATTAAAAAGAGAAAAAAAGGGCAGAAAAGATGAGAAGACAAAAGAGAAATCAAGAAATGGAAAAGAAAGAGGAAAAAAGCAGAGGAAACAAAAAAAAGCAAAGCGCAAAACAAGAGCGAAATAATTGAGAGGAAAGAGCCAATGGAAACGGCAAAGAGAGAAAGAGAAATTTTACATTTAGGCAGGAAATAAATTGTAGAGGGGTGTAGATATCGGTTACATGGTGTTTAGGCTTAACAAAGAGGAAAAAGTGAGAAAATGCACAGAGGGAGAAACAAAAACGGCAAATGTACAGTTTTGTAGTAGCTTATAGTTTGTACATGTTCTGAAACATAATCTATAATATATATATATATATATATATATATATATGTGTGTGTGTGTGTGTGTGTGTGTGTGTGTGTGTGTGTGTGTGTGTTGCATAGTCGAAGGAGTGGGTGACCAGATGTATACATGTGGTTGTGAAGATAAATGAATAAATGAACTCTAGGATAATTTTATTTTTGTTGTTGACTTCATAAGGTTATTTAGTTTTGTTATACGTGAATGTTTGTTAATATATACACTACCGGTGATAATTATAAGACCACCCCAGTTTTTTTAAAAGAATTTATGTATTTCATACTATTTTGAAGTGGATAGTTCTAAATGGAAATAGAATGGTTCTTTTGTTATTATTACTTTGCAAAATTTTACAAGGCACAGAAGCAAAGATTAACTCGTCCGAATCACCATAAATTTTCTTCATTCTTTCATTAATGAACCTGCAATATAGGTAATTATTAAATATATATAAATTCATTTGATACACATGTTATTGTGCAGTATTAACAAAATAACCATTCTATGTTCATTTACAATTACTCACTTGGCAATAAATACTAAAAAACAGTATGAAATACATCTTTTTTTAAAAGACTGTGGTGGCCTAATAATTATGGCCGGTAGTGTATGTATTACAGCGTTTCATGGTATAGAGTATATTCATGTAAATGTAGCATATTTGTTTCCACATGCGTTCGTCCGGTGTAAAGTTGTAGCAAGTTGTTACTGAGGCGTTCTTTGTTATAATTTGTCCAAGTATTCGAGTGTGTAAATTGTCTCTTGAATTAATTCTTGGTTTTCTGTAGATTGTCTTCGTGAATTTAGCACATCTTCCTTTGGTATTGGTTGAATCTCCGACTGCTGAAGGGAACTTACACACACCCACGTGTGTGCGGGCTGTGCGCCAACTCCAAAGTGAAGCAAAGTTAGAAGAGAAAAGCCTATGCACGTGTTCGCTGTTATTTTTATATTTTCTTAACGCCTGCACGTTTCTGCTTTAATTTTGTCGGAAGCATTAGTGATTGGTTGACATTCGCAGGACGCCAGTTTACCACATGATCTATGTCCGTGTTATAATCTAGGTTAGCAGAAATATATAAGAATAGAAAGACAGAAATGATATATGTGTAAAGAGAAAGAGAGTGACAGACAGATTCTTTGTCAGTCTATTGCTAAAGAGGAAAAGGTTTACTTCAATACGTTTAATTACTAGTCACCTACCACTTACCCCCCACACGCATATCTAGTTATTATTGTTATAATACTGCAACATAAAAGCTATCAAGGTTCAGAGAACAATGCGCCATCATCAGGCAGTGAAATGTAGTTCAGTTACGGGGTCATACAGGTATACTGACTAGGAAATTAAAAAAACATCAAATTTAACCCAATCGAATCCTTCATTAGAATCAAAGACCACAAACTAGTCTTTGGAACTAAGTGACGCACTACAATTAAGAATCCAGAATTTAGAAGAATTAGCAAATACATACTTGACAGAGTCAGCTTACAAATTAAACAACGCATAGGATAAACCCATTGGAGTAACACTATTGATGTTTTTAATTGGTTTAACCATATTGGTCTGACATCCAAATATTTGTTCATCCAATTTGGCATAGTTGATTATTACTCTTCAATTTCAAAATACTTGTTCACTTTTACTCTGGATTGTGCCACGGACCTCACAAACCAGGAAAGAAATTTCATAATAAACTTTAAACAATCGGTTCTCATACACAACAATGAAGAGTGAACTAAGAAAAATTTCAAGGATCTATTCGACATTAGTATGGGATCATTGAATTCTGCAAATTCCTAGAATCAGTTAGGTCTATTTATTTTGTACGATCTAACTGCGCATAGTGATGTTAATATAGCTGATATTGGGTTATATAAAAATGATGGTTTCATTATTGTCCATAATTCTACAAGCTTTAAAACAGATAGAATTCGTAAATTAATGTACAGACTAATGAAAAACTTTAATCTTAAATTAATAGTACACGCTAATCTATAAAAGTGGACTTTTTAGATCTTAATCTAAATTTAGTTTATAACACATACTAATCCTATGTAAAATATAATGCTAACCCTATTTATATACATCCTAAATCAAATCACCCACCATCTTTTATTAAAGACGTTCCATAATCAGTTGAACACAAAATTAATTAAAAAAAATACTCAATTGATGGCATTTTTATAAACAGA